>VXAA01003765.1:179253-246827 GCA_013399115.1 Anseranas semipalmata | reverse complement strand
GGGCGTGGCCTGCGGGGGCGGGCTGTGCGCCTCGCTGAGGTGATGGCGCGGCCATTCGCTTTTGGGTGTTTTAATGAAGCGTTTCGTCCCCCGTTTGCTGGCTTAAAACAACCCGCCCGTGGGCCGGGGTGGATTTTTAAAAAGCTTTACAAAATCTCCTCCTGTCCTGAGCAAGGGCATCAAGCGGGGGCTTCCCGCTCTGTGAATGGTTTCTCTCAGGGCTTAAAGGCTGCTTTGTCCCGCTGCTGCTTCCTCTTCTGTGCCAGGCCCTGGCCAGCCGGGCTTACAAACTGGGGGGAAAAATGCACAGAAAGTGAAGTAGTGAGGTACTGTGCTGGGCCTGGCTGGCATGGAGTTAATTTTCTTCGTAGCAGCTCTTATGGTGCCGTGTTTGGTATTCGTGACCAAAACAGTGTCGATTAACACAGCAGTGTTTCGGCTGCCACTGAAGGGTGTTTGCGCAGCAGCAAGGCCTTCCCTGCTTCTCCCTGCTCCCCGTGGAGCAGGCTGGGTGGGCAGGAGGCCGGGAGCGGGCACAGCCAGGGGCAGCCAACCCCAGCTGCCCAAAGGGATACTGCACTTGGTCACAAATCTAAAACACTGCACCCAAACAGCTGCTATAGAGAAAGTTAATTCCATCCCAGCCGGAGCCAGTGCAGGTGTTGGTGGCCATTGTACAGAGTGAGAGGAGATCTTGTTCTCTTTTTGTTTGACTATCCGTTCTGTGGGGCTGTTGTGAGAAAAGGCAGCAAAAGAAGGTAAATTGAGCTAAAAAGTAGTTTAGTAGTGAGATTGGTCATATTTGCCCTGAAGAGATTGTTATCAATTGGTCTGATGAGCTCTCAGATGCTGCCAACAAACTCCCAGTCCCTTACAACAACGTAATTAGGTAGTGAATCCATCATGCAAAAGCCTGAGAGAAGAATTAGGGGTTCCTGAATCCAGTAATCCAGTAGGTGGAAGGCTGCTGCAGCTCCATGCTCCCCCATCCTGCCAGTAGCAAGGCTGAGCACGTACTCCTAATAGGCACACGCGCACTCATGCACCCAGTATACATGTGTATGTATACAGATACAAATATATATGTATGCACATGGTAAGCCACATAGTAAAACTCAGACAAAAAACACACAGCAATCACACAAATACAAATGGTACTGATGGTCTGATCCTGTTACTCTTCACTGTGTGATTAGTGTGGGATTCTGCTAATGGAATGTGTGTATACATACATATATATATGTATATGTGTACTATATATGTCTATATATACACATAGTATGCATGACTGCAATAGCTGGTGTTACACTCAAAAGTCTTTTTTATGGGCAAAGAAGCAGCATAATGTGTATGTGTATATCAAGCCAAGAAATTATTGTTAGCATAATTGTTATTTTAACAGTTTAATTCAAGAATCATTGTTAGTCCAGATCTAGTTATTAGAGAAAAATAATAATGCCTTTAGGATACTTCCATACAGAAGAAATCTCAGTAATAGCAATGCAGTTAAAACTGTAACATTAGCACTTCTTAGTTTCTGGAACTTTTTCCTGGTGTTATGCTCACCCTTCCATTGCTCCTCTGGGTCTTAGAGTCAGAAGTTTTAGACTGTGAAGAGGGTAATGCCCTGAACTGTCATCCTCGCGTCCTTCATTTGGAAGAACATGATGTTGATGTTGATGGTTTCTTCTTCCTGTGGTAGTGGACATTCATGTTCAACCCCCATACTTAACAGTCTGTAAGCTGTGAGTGACAGAATCCATCCTTAATTGATGGCAATTCCATCTGAACTGGACTGGAAACATATCTATTTGGTACTTTTCCTGACACAATGTACTTCAAAGGTCTACTTTTTGTATGAACTGTAGTTGGGTTATCTCCTATGGTATATGACTGGTCATCTAAGATCCGTATCAGCACCACATACTCTTTTCCACACAAAGTGAACCGTTCCTCAGTGTTAGTGAGGGCATAGGATCCATATGCAATAGCTTGTGGCTTCTTTTCCTGTTTTTGTAGTAGCATGGCACCCTATAGCTAGAGTGGATGCAAATTGCAGATGAAGTGATTATGGTAGATCAGAAAATCATAATGTGGGTGCCTATACTATCTTGATTTTCAAAGCTGATGTGACTTAATCCTGATCTAGTTCAGTTTCCCAGTACTGTTTTTTCTTTAGCAGGTTGATTTAGGGTTTACAATTTCTGCAAACATGCATATAAAATCTGTAGAAAAATTAAATAATCCTGAAAGAGATCTTAACTCATGCAAGTTGTCTGTGCAGGGAGCTTTCCCCTGGGCAAAGGACAGTTTGCTGTAACACCACCACTCCAACCCAGAGTGAAATTACCTGCCTTAGAGAAGTGGGGAAAGGGTGAGCACAACACCAGGGAAATCAGGGAAACTAACTATGTGTGTTACAATTACAATTGATGATTCTTTCTTTTTCTGTAAAATTAGATCTCAACTTATAATGGTAAGACTCTTAAGTTTTCAGTTATACTAACAACACATTGTCTGTGAGCTACAGCATCACGGCACTGAGTGTGCCTGGCCACGGGCCCAGCAAGTGGAGCCTGCGCTGCTCCCTGACAATATCTTATGGGTCCTGAGGATCACCACCCCCAGGCTGCGATCCAAGGTCCTACACTGTTGGAGAATTTCCAGTTCTTGTTTTACATACTGTACCTATGAATTGTGCCTGCAGAGCAGGGTAGTACATTTAGTCATTCCTATGAGAGGAATTTCCCCTACTGCCTGCCTTCTTCCTTCCCCCATAAAAATGGTGTAAGGACCTAATTACAGGCCTTAACTTCAGTGCCTTGCTTCATGACATAAATGCAGATATACCTTTTTTTTTTTTCTTTTTTCTTTTGTCAACAGGCAGGTGTTGTGTATGTAGGTCACTTTAGTACTGCTGTATGGGTTATGTTACTGGGTTATGTTAAGATAAAAAGTAACGTGTTTAACCGACAGCAGTGTTTGATTAGGTTTGATCGAAAGCATGCATGAATATTAGATAAAGGCAAGGACAAGATGTAGCCTTATCTATCCAGTTAAAATGTAACCAAATCCCAGCTAGCTTTGACACATAGCCAGGCACAGTTTGCAAAAATTTGTTTTGTACATACAAATGTACAAAATGCTGAAGAACTGCTATAGCTGAAAAGCTAAAAGAGGAAAGAGAAAGCATCTAAAGTTATGTGCCTACTTCTTCCCTCATGGGTGTTATAAGATGGTCTGCTGTGCTTTCCTGCCTTCTGTGAATGCTAGGTGCATACTAGGCAGGCTGATTTTCCTGTCTATACTTGTATATTGGTAACCTTTATTCTAGGAGCCTTCATTTTAAAACAAGGTGACTTTTCCTAAATGCAGCGTTGCAGCCTCCTGTTAACAGATGGTAAAATGAAACTCCGGGTCAGTTAGAATGAATGACAAGTACCTGCCTTTCTCTAGCCATTATAGGTTGAAACATTGGTCCAGTCTGTGCAGTGCAGATGGCGTAGTTATATTTTCAAATAGGCACAACAAAACCTCTAGGCAGGAGCTTTGTCAGAAAAACTCCTTAAATTAGGCAAAGGTGAGAGGAATAGTGCCTTTTGTGTTTCAGCTCTCAGGGAATTTGGTAATCTCTTACAGAGTTAGAAGACTTGTGAGAAGCAGCAGCCAGGATGGGCTGGATGTCTGGACGTTTTCCTGTCACAGCAATCCATAGGACAGCCTTGTTTTCTTCCTATGGAGAAAAAAAAAATTGTCTCCTCCTGCCAGAATTGTCTGAACCTCCACAAGAGGGCTCTGCGGCCACGAGTTTGCTCTATCGCTGTGCTGCTAAAGGCTGTACAATGAAAAAAACTGAAAATATATGAGAGATCACAAATAATCTTGTCCCTGTTTAGCTGGTCCAGAACATCTCCTGTGGAAAGGGAGGCAGATAAGATCTGAATTTCAAATAGAAATTGAGGAGGAAAAATACATTACATCAGTTGTGATTATCAAAGCTAATGAGAGGTAACAGCCCACATTTGTTGTTCCCATTCACAGGTGTCTTTCAAAATGTACAAAACCCAGCTGTTAAAAAGAGACTAAACTGCACGATATCCATTGTGAATAGGATTTCTTTTTGGTCTGTGAGTCACGTCTAAATTCTCAGTGATGTATATTTACACTGATATCTCGTAGTGATTTGTGTGTCTCAGACATTTGCTGAATCATTTTTTCCTGAGCTTATTCCAAACTTGCATTTTAAAAGCACAATGGTTAACAGCTGAAAGGGATATTTGTCATGACACAGACAGCTGATGCTTCTTGTAACCTGGGTCTGCATCTGAGGAAATGCAGAAAATGGGGAAAAAAAGAACTTAATTGGGAATATTCTGACTCATATATTCTCATTGAATGGAGATTAATATCTATGTACATTCTTAATTTTTTTTTTTTTTTAATCAAAAAGGAGGTGGGATGCATGTGGCTCTCTGCATTTGTGTCTGTTTGCATAGTACCTTGCTTTGTGGAGCACAGTCTGATTACAACCTCTAAGTGCTGCTGCTGAATAAACACTGTTATTGCACATGCCACTTCCTATTTCATGCTCCTGCTTCCATTTCCAGTAGTGGCTGTGTGTCGTTAGCACTCACACAGATACCAGAAGAACCTCGTAAATGCTGGCAGGTGGCAACTATGAGTCTGTTCTTAGGCATTACAATGTACTGTTTGAAACCTCAAGACAAATATGGTCGGATGTAGACACTTTTCAGATTGTCATCAGGCCATGGACATCCACTGCTCCTAGTGTAATTTCAGCTAAACATTTGGGGTTTGACAGATAACAAAACAAAACAAAAAAAAAAAAATCAAGCTTGAAATATCTTAGTTAAGCAAAAAGCCTGAAACCCTAGGGATAAATGATAATGTCGCTTTCAGAGTAGGGAGAGTCAGAGAGTTGTTCCTAGCAAAGTAATGTAAGAGCAGTTATGGTCTGGCAATTAGAGCAGGAAAAGGGGAAACTGAGTGCAAATCCAGCTGGAAAAACACAGAAACAGACTGGATGATTTGGGAATGAAATCATTCATCTATCAGCTAATGTAAAGAGGGAAAATTTCTCCCTAGAAGGGAGAATACTATCAGCTGTTGTAGGACTGTGAGCTACCATTAAGAGCTTTTCAAGAGCCAGGCTGTTATTGCAACAACTTTTTTTTTTTTCTTTTTTTTTCTTTTCCAAACAGCCTCTCTGAAGTGTGTTCCAGAGGGAAGAGAAGAAAACACATCAGTGAGGAGCTGGTCATTGGCAAAGAAATGAACAACACTTAGGGACAGAGCCTTCTAACACCAAACGCCCACAGAGAGATGCAGCGGGGGATGGAAGTCACACAAAGTCCTCAGTGCACTCTTCACAGAATTACAGAATGGTTGAGGTTGGAAGGGACCTCTGGAGATCATCTGGTCCAACGCCCCTGCTCATGCAGGGACACCCAGAGCAGGGTGCCCAATGTCCAGGTGAGTTTTGAATATCTCCATAGAAGGAGACTCCACAACCTCCCTGGGCAACCTGTTCCAATGCTCTGTCATCCTCACAGTAAAGTTTTTCCTCATATTCAGACAGAACATCCTGTGTTTTCAGTTCATGCCCATTGCTTCTCGTCCTATCACTGGGCACCACAAAAAGAGTCTGACCCCATTGTCTTGACACCCTCCCTTAAAATATTTGTGTACATTGATAAGATCCCCTCTCAGCCTTTTCTTCTCCAGGCTAAACAGGCCTAGGTCTCTCAGCCTCTCCTTGTATGAGAGATGCTCCAGTCCCCTCATCATCTTCCTAGCCCTCTGCTGGACCCGCTCCAGGAGCTCCATGTCCCTCTTGTACTGGGGAGTCCAGAACTGGACACAATACTCCAGGTGTGGCCTCACCAGGGCTGGGCAGAGGGGGAGGATCACCTCCCTCGACCCGCTGGCAACACTCCTCCTAATGTACCCCAGGATACCATTGGCCTTCTTGGCCACAAGGGCACAATGCTGCCTCATTGTCTACTTGTCGTCCACCAGGACCCCCAGGTCTTTCTCTGCAGAGCTGCTTTCCAGCAGGTCAGCCCCCAGCCTGTACTGGTGCGTGGGGTTGTTCCTCCCTAGGTGCAGGACCCTGCACTTGCCTTTGTTGAACTTCATGAAGTCCTTCTCCGCCCAACTCTCTCTTCCTTTTCATTACTTTCTGCCCAAAGCCGATCTCCTTGTCATTACGTTCGTCTTGAACTTGTTGAAATTATGACTGAGGAAGAAATTCAGTCTTATGGTTAGGACATAGGAGCCAAGAACTTTGATTTTCACTCTTGATTTTTGTACAGGTTTGTGTAGATCACTGTTGTTTACAAAGTATTTCAAGTTCTTCACACTGGAACAATGCAGTGCTATTATGTAAGTGTTTGCAGCTCTTGGTAATTAGAAACAGAATTTGCTTTATTGCCATACACAACATTTCCCCAAATTAGGAGACAGATACATTCAAGGTAGAACTGGGGAAAACATGGAATTTCACATCCCTTTCTCTGGTAAATTGAGCATGGTCCACTCTACTGAATTTGCTCTTTCTCTCTCCCTGCAGCTCTTTTGTGCCTTTCTGATGCAAAAGACAGAGAATTTCTGCCAGCATGAACACCTGTCTGAGAATTCCTGAATCAAAGGAGGATTTTCAGGTCTGGGATTGCTTTTTCTGAAGCTGCACTCAGAGACCACTCTGGCATCAAAGCTGCCATTCTTAAAGGTGAGCAAAAAGAACAGGTATCATACTAAAAACTAAGTGTTGTTTCCTGTTTTGATCTGAACAATTAGCTAAAAATTGTGGGTTGTGGGGTTTGTTGCAGTTTGAGAGGACAAGAGATGGTATCAAATATTTCTGTCATGCAGTCCTGGTTCCAGATATTTGCCTAGAAGGGAGGGCATCCTGTGTGTTAATGTTTAAAACTCCATGCTAAAATGCACAAGCCATCCACTCCTCCTCATCTCTTGCCTATGTTCTGCAAGAAACGTTGCAGAATCTGTTCTTCCCCCTGCTCTTATTTCTATTCTTTTCACAGTTTTCTGTCCCCTTTTCCTTTCTGCCACTTTCCATTTTCCGTTCCCAAGATCCCATCTTTCCTTCTGCTCTCTTTCCCTGTTCTCTCTCTCCTAAACCTTTTTACTCCCATGATTATCCTCATGTTTCAGAACTCTTCATTTGACTCAATCTGCACCTTTCTTTACATGGTAGGGGCTCCAGCAATTCCTCATGCAGTCAGTATCACTGGCCAGCACTGTGGTGACCTGCAGCATCTTGGAGAAATCTTGACACGGAGGGCCCTGCTCAGCCCCAGTGACCCCAGGGTGGATGTGTCTGAAGATCGAAGGGGTGGTGGGAAAAGGAGCTGTGCTGGGAGGAGCTCAGTGCCAGCACACTGGACAATATAGCTGTCAAACAAAGTCTTCCCTGAACACATGTAAACTTATTTTTTCCAGGGCTCAGCTATGTTGCATTTTGGAGCACATCACAAAACAGCCAAAGAAACAACATTGTCCCCAAGGTCACAACATGCTAGAGTTCATGTTTCTGCTTCAAAGCACCGACATGCTAGAACTTTTCAGCAGTAGTGTAAGACTGATTGGATTTTTTGTTTGTTTTTAATACACAAAATAAGGTACTTTTTAATATTGCTCTTAGAAATAACTAAATAGTTTTAAGTGAACCTTTCTGAAAAAAATGTCAATGCAAAGCAAATGTGGCAAAGGAAATTTCAGCTTGAAAGTTCAAGCTTAGCAAGATTTTATTGTGGAAATTGTGAGGAAATCTTAATGTAGAATATTGATGCCTCTGCCTTTGATAATAACTTGAAAACAAAATATTAAAATACTGGCAGTTTAACAGAGAATAATGAGCCATCACTTGTCAAAAATAATATTGTAGGAAAAGGTCAGCTGTTTGGAAAAGCAAGTTCCTGTGGATTGACAAGGTTAATCATAAAAGTAAGTGTATTGCTGCTTAATTGTCAGCTGCTGGGTAATCCACAGCTGAAGGAAAGTATATTTGTTTAATGGAAAGGATTCAATGATTTACCATCTGTTTGAAGTTTTTTTCAGTGGAGCATGTGAGACTAAAATATGTGTTTTACAGACAAGATGCAACCAGCTTTGTGGGTGAAGTTCAGGTCATCATTAAGACACATGAGGCTCAGTCCAGTTGTCTGCACATAGGTGCCTTGAGCTATTTGAGAAGTCCTGCTCCTGCTGCTGGTCTAGAAGGAGCAGGTGTCCTATAGTGTCATACTGGCCAGCCCTGTGATGATGTTCCCCATATCCTAGGACATTTGAAATACTAGGACATTTAAAATGGTGCTAGAAGCCCATGTATGAACTGGCTCAAGTCCTTAAAATGAGTTTGAGCTACAGATTGATACCTGCACCACGTGTCTACAGGTATACCAGATGTCTAAGCTCCTATTATAGTCAGCAGACCCTACAGAGTAATTCAGCCAATCAGTCACTACAGACATGGTTCAGTTGCCTAAACATGGTATCCAGTACCATTTGAGGTGCCATAGGGCACGAGATGTCTGCATGGGCTGACAGATATGACAGATACTATAGGAAAATGAGCCCTTCTGGAACAACATCTGCAGATCAAGCAAGATAAATAAGGGCATCTCAAATGGCCTTAGACACTTTTATTTAGGCAATGCAGTCTAGATGCTGCTTTTGATCAGCTGAGTCTCTCTCTAGACTCCATCGTTAACATTGACTGGAGGCTTAATTCAGTTGGCTGAACATGAATAACAATAGCAAGTTCCTTTATTTAGTTTTGATCTATTCCTAATGTATTTAAAATAACTTAAAACATCCACACACGTTAAAGTAAGCTACACATGGTTTATGTATGGAAAAGCTTGTTTGCAGGCATAAGGATTAAAAACCGACCTGAAAACATGATAAACACAACTTGATAGATAAGCCACCTCATTCAAAATGGAAAATGTTCTTACTTTTGCCTGGATAATAATTGTTCAGCTAATTCTTGACATGGTTTTCACATGGGCCAGATAAAGCTCTTCCAAACAGTGCTGGGGCACAGTTCAGAGAATGACCTAGGTCTGGAATTGTTCCCAATGGGCACTTCGGACCTAGTCACCTTTTTTTTTTTTTTTTTTTCCTGGGTGAAAAAAGTGACTTTGAATGATATAGACTAGATCCATGCCATTGTTATATTACTGTATGGCCAAAGGAGGCTTCCAGGCCTGTTTTATTGGTAATATTAATATAGCCAGGGCTATATACAGTGCCAGGGCTTTTTTGCTAACTGGAGGCCTTTTGGCATGATCTGGTCATGTCCATATTGTGAAATTCTCTTACCCTTCAAAACTGGGTGGCTAGATCTCAACTTCCATTTCGAAATTGTCCATCCATCCGTCTGTCTCTGCCAACCTGTCTGTACCCCAACAGGATAAACAATACCAGCCACCTACACAGGCTGCAGAACTCAATCCATCTATGTTGTAAATAGTCAGCAAGGTACTGGCCTGGCTTGGATCCAGGCAAACTAAAAATCTCCTAAGCAATTTGCTGGCACAGTTTGGGAGTTAGCATTGGCCAGGGACAATTTCCCAGTACAGAGAGTAAGACAGGAAAACAACCAGGGAGAATGACCAGAGAAGATTCATTTCTTTAGTAAATCAGGTTTGAAACCTCTAGCACCAGTGAAGTCATCTAGAATCATAATAGTTACAAAATAAGTTAAAATTGGGCCAGTGAGAACAGCATCCACCTTCTTTTCTTCTCTTTCACCCGTGCTTAGAATAATGTGTTTCCTCACCTATCTACCCTTCCATAAGGTGTCATTTAAACTACACACCTCAAGCCCTCCTTAGGGATACAAAGAAATAGACACCCTTAGTGTGTGATGCAGCTGACCTTTACATTTCTACATTAAAAGAAGATGAGTCTTTCACCTGGAAATACCTGTTGTAGAGTATAAAGGGAGTCTAGACTAGCTTAGAGGACTCACATCCAAATGTACCTCTGTAATTTCCTGAGAAGCTTGTATCTGCAAACTTAGTCCACTAATCACTAAAATCCTCATCAACAGCAACTAAACAGACACAAGAAACTCCAGAGTTAGGACCTTTGGGTTTGTTTGGGGCTGCAAAGAGGATATTTCATTTGACTACACAAAAAGGTATTTTATCTGACTACAACTCATAAGTAACTTTTTATTTGCTTCAGAATCTTGATTTAAAATTTCCTCCAGAACCTGTACAATATGCTGATCTGATGTGGCTTATGGAATTTTAGTCAGTGTGGTTACTTTTCTGCAGCTGGGAGGAGTGATTGAAAACAAAATGTTTTTTTCAGCTTTTTTTGCAACCTTGTTATGTAGTCTGCAGGTGCTTCATAATCATAACAAAAATCATCTATATTATTCACACTGTGAATAATGATGAAAAATGATGGAAAATGAGAAACCAAAGTTTTTTGAGTTTGCAACCTTTTCCCCAGCTAAACATGTCAGGTCTGTCGTAGCCTATTTCTGTAATTTCCTTCTGGTTTAGATTATTCCATCCTAAAATAGTTTAGGTTATACTTTTAATAATGGAAAAATACAGGAAGGACTTTTTATGTGATATGAAAATTCTCTCCAGTATTATTTTTCCCCTAAATGTTGCAGAGTACCATGTCTGACTTCAAGCAAATTTCATAAATGGAAAGACAAAATACTTTTTTTTTTTTCCATCAGTTTGGTTTGCGTAAGTGACAGTTACACAGCATGTTAGAAGTGATTGAGGCTTTCACCAACTGGTATGGACTTCTCATTAGAGCAGGATGATTACTAGGGTGACTTATCAGTCAAAAGACATTATATTTGCAATGGCTATGTTGTAATTAAACACAGAGCAGAACCCACAAGCAAGCATTGCTCTGATGAAAAGAAGGTATTTCACAAAATGCTGAATTGAAGGAGCTTTTCAAGGAAAGGGTCTAGGATGAAACTTATTTGGCCCACATGATTTCCTGAACTGTCCCAAAGCACTACCTTGTGGTGCTTCCCCAGAGACCCACATGCAACATGCTATAGGGAGACATTTCATTCTTTCCCTGGCATACAAAAACAACATTTTTTTATTTTTTTTTTCCACGGGGTCATTTGCTGTGCCTGCATTTTAGCACATATTCCAGAAGCAGCAAAGTCCACACTTACAGACTTCTCTCTAGCTAAAGTTGCCTGGAATCACTGTCATGCACTCAGAAACAAAACAAAACATCTTTCTATTAGACAGGCTTCTCATCAAAGGTGTTACAAAGGTGAGATCTCATTTTGGAGACGGAGAAATGAAAACACAGAGGACTTTTCTACCTAAACAGAAAAACTGGAACACAGTCCTGGTGTCCCAGGTCCCAGCTTGGTGCTGTATCCATGGGAATACAAAAGGGAGTTAATGCTTTGTATTACACCGACCATTTTGCAGCCCATGCTATCTCCTTGCACCACTCCCCTTGTCTGATCATGTGCTTCAGAATCTAGTGCTATCTCTCTAGTGCAAAAAAGAGAAATTTTACTTACTGCCTCATTAAAAAAAGAAATCACTCCACTCTTTTAAAAGTTAAATATAGTTTTTAGGCAACACTCTGAGAGAAAAACTCATTTTCAGCCTGCCTAAAAATCCCAATTAGGCTCATTTTTCAACAATCTGTATTCATGCCTTATCTGTATTTCCTTACAGAACTGTTGAGCACAAATGTTCAGTTCTTATCCCAGAGGGAGCTGCATTTCCCTAATAGGTGGTATGAGTCCATACATCTCAGATAAGTCTGTTAAGTTCACAAAGTCCTTTGAGATTTCCAAATACAGCTATTATGGAAATAGCCATTGTTATTCTTGTTTTTAATAGCTGCTGACAATCATGAATATTTTGAGGACAAGTGCCAAGTTAGAAGCTGTGTTCCTGAATAGAGCTTTTAAAATATATAAGGACTCTATTTTATGTTTTGGGTAATTTTTTGAGAAGCTTTACGTTGGTGTGTCTGGACTCTCATCCGAGAAACATCTGGTGGAAGCAAATCAGACTGACACAATAAAGACTGACAGTCATACTTACATGTCTCCTTGTGAAGTCAGCTTATAGCTCTCACAGAATCACAGAATGGTTGATGCTGGAAGGGACCTCTGGAGGTCATCTTGTCCAACCCCCTGGTTACATTAAAGGTGTTGTATGCTTCATCTTTGCAGGGCTTTATGGAAGTTACTTGAGCTGCCTGAAACTGAATATTTCCATTTCATGGCAAATATTGAAAATTCACAGTATATTTTTATTCTCAGCATGAAAAAAAAACCACGTGAATAAAAAATTTTCTGTCCATTTAGAAAAGTGTTGCTTTAAAAAAGCACATATATATATGTTCACATGCATGGAAAAATTCACTGCAAAATGAAATGGTTGATTCAAAGCTTTTTTTTTTTTTTTCTTTTTATCTTTGAATTAGTAAATTATCTCCTGACATAGTGGTCCAGGATGTGGCATATCTTATTGCATTGAGATAAGATCCTGTCAGGATATGCTCCAGATAAGGATGTTATTACTGGGCAATGGAACGGGTAGTTTCTAATATTGTGGGTGGAATTCAGGTGCAGTTTTAGGATGTCTGCATTATGTAGATGGGACATGGCTCCATAGATGGGAGCTGCTGGTCAAATTTCTGTTCTCATGAGGGATTTTCTACAGCCAACAGAGCCCAGGGTGTAGTCCAAGTCACTATAAGGTAGATACCTATGCTTAGGCAGGTGAATTGCTTTCCAATTTCTATTGCCTGTACTATCTAGTTCTCCAGTAACTATAATGGGAGCCTAGACTATATTGTATACATGTACACTTAGGTTTGAAGGTGATACCAAATTTCACCCTATACTGTTTGCCAGTGGGGTAGGAACCTGCTGAGAACAAAATAATGGCAAGAATTTGAAGCCTCTTGTCCATTTAATGCTATTATCTTTGGAATATATCCAAGACCATTTTGGACCCATCATCCAGAGTGTGAAACCCTGAGCAAGGCTATCTTGTCTTGGCATATTTTTAAGTTGTTAAGTTGCTGTTGAGGACAAAACTCTGTAGTTCATGCAAAGCAACCCAAAGCTGACTCAGATTGGTTAACCAAGACTGAAAACTACCTGAACCTGTCTCCTCTAGGATCTTGTGTTGACTTAGCCATTTGATTTAGCAATCAGTTATAAAAACACTACATTTTTGAAGCTTGTCTAATGAAAATGCTTGGAGTGAAATTCTTTAGACCACATGTCAATGTCTGAATCTGAGAAAATTACCCCAGGCTCCCTTTATTGTCAATTGGAAGAAAAAGGCATTTAGAGTGTGAGTCATCTGACCTATTTTAGATGTCCATTTTGGAGTGATGAGTTGCAGATGAAATGCTGCTTCTCTTCACTGAGTACCAGAGGAGCAGAGGGCAATTAGCTTAGATGTAGATGTCTGATGGGATTAGATGAACTTCTCCTGTCCCCATTTCACAGTACAATGACGTTATGCTTTGCTCTATCAGCAGCAAGTATCTTCATCACCCAACAAACACCATGGCTAATGTGGGATCTGGTCCAAGACTAATCTGCGTGGAGATGGGAACAGCCACTGGAACTGGAGCTCCATCTCCACTTGAGAATGATTCACAGCTTGCTGAGGTCAATGGGAATCTTTTCATGGGCTTCAGCAGGCTTTGTAAACCCTGGGGTTTAAGCATACATTAATTTAGCAGCTGGGTGCCACAGTTTAAGATAACATCATTCTTCTGTTTTTTATTATTAATGTTTTGCCACTCTCAAAGCAGAGCTGGCAGAGCTAAGTGAGTCATAGACTAATAAGGGGGCTCAGTCAGCCATGAAGACTATATATATGCTAGCCTGGTCATATACAACAATCCCTTCCCTTAGAGTCTCCTCTAATTTGGTGGATCTCATCCACAAGTCTTCATTATCACAGCAATTAATATTTAATCCCTTTGTCCATCTAATCTAAGGCTAGCACTGGCCTGTGCTTTACAAAGAACAGCTTCCCCATCCAATCTCAGTGTTATCCCCTTCATCAAAGAGACCCAACAGTCTGATCAGTTGGCTCACCAGAGACAGGAGTAAATTAGGGAGTCTACTTCAAAGTGATTAGCAAGGTCCTTGTTATGATCCGTGAAGGTCAGGTCACCTCCAGCGGAAGGGATGATGCTTCATGTGGAGGATGCCTGTCCCTGACAGTGCTGTAAGGGTTTGCTGGGTCTGGCTGGCATGGAGTTAACTTTCCCCACAGCAGCCCATGTAGTGCTGTGCTTTGCACTTGTAGCTAGAAGGGCATTGGTATCGCAGCAGTACTTTGGCTGTTGCTGAGCAGAGCTGGCACAGCATCAAGGGCATCTCTCCAACACCCCCTCCCACAAAGGCCAGTAGGCTGGGGGTGGGCAAGAGGTGGGGAGGGAACATCGTTCAGGACAGCTGACCTAAACTGGCCAAAGGGATATTCCATACCATATGATATCACGCTCAGCAATAAAAGCTGGGGGGGGAAGGAGGAGAAGGGGAGGCTTTCATTATGAAAGCATTAATCTTCCCAAGCAATCGCTATGTGTATTGGGGCCCTGCTTCGCAAGACCTGGCTGAACATCGCTTGCTGATGGGAAGTAAAGAATAATTTTTTTCTCCTTTTTGCTTCTGTGTGGCTTTTGTTTTTTCCTTTCAAACTGCTCTTGAGCTGAACCTGCAAGTTTTTTTTTTTGTTATTATTGTTTTGTTTTGTTTTGTTTTGTTTTTCCTCCATCTCATTTTCTCCCCCTACCCTGTCCTGATGAGGAAGGGTGTGATAGTGTGGCTGTGTGGCACTCAGCTGCCTATCAGTGTGTGAAACCACAACAGAGAGGTACCTGTGTGTGACTATAGTTTACAGCACTGTAACCAGAATGTGAATCATTAACTGATTCCCTGGCATACAACCTTTATCCTTCCATCATTCAGCCATTTTGAAGTTATATCTGAGTAGCAAGTCTAATGGATTAAATAAACTACCTCTGGTGACAAGGGGACTGAAAGTATCTTTGATAAGAATTCAACGTATACAAAACTTTTGGGATCAAACAGTATGTTCTTCTTCTCTGCCAGACAGGCAGAGATGTTGCTTATATAAGGGAGAACTGATAAGAGGAAATATATCATTGAACTGTATTATTGAAGGCTGAAACTTCATTAATCAACCCTAAGTAACATGAAAGGACATTGTAGCTTTTGGGGCAAGTGAAAACTTTGGAGAGAAAATATGAGGGTTTAAGGATTGGTCTTATTTTCGTGGCATTGTGGGTTCTTTTGCAATACTTTTACTCACCCCACCACTCCAATCTTCCTTTTCAGTTTCTGGGAAAGATTGCTCTATTGTGCTTGGAGAATGCCTGAGAGAACATGCTATTGCACTACTGGCAGAGCCTTACAGGTACCCACAATTTTCTGCGGCAACATTTTAAGCGGCAAACTCATGTTCCCCCTGTTGTTCAGGCCAGTGTAATGTCTTTCACTGTCGAACTGGGATCATTCAAATACTGATAACAGCATTAGTCCCGATCTTGTTTCTACAGAGAGAAATTGGACATTTAAAACCTTTGGGAAAATAATGTTAAGGTTGCACAGCTAAAGAACTTTTCATTTTAAATAGCAATCAGGATTAATTGCTGCTGTGAGGTCTGAGGAATTTCAGATTTTGGTAGTAGTGGAAACAAGAACAACATACCCAAGTTTAAAGCCTTAACTCAAGATATGAGACACTTAGATTTCAATTCATCCTTTGCTATAGGTTTTTTGTGTTGCATAGAATAAGTCTCTCAGGACAGGATCCAGTTCAACCAAGTCTAGCCACCTCAAACATACTTTGTTTAAGACAGTTGTCTGGGCTCCCTGTAACGTGAGTAGGCACTTCCAAACAGCATCTGACCTCATTGAGATAAGGTGCATATTTCTCCACCAAAAGTGCCTGTCTTTCACCATTGACTTTACACGAGGTCTGGATTGGAATTAAGTCTGGTCTGGACTTAATCTAAAAGACTTAAGTGGTTATATTGAGCTGAAATAAATCCTGCTTCTAATGTTAGGGTTGCAAAATCCATTTAAGTATACATGACAGACAGAAATTTTAATATATTTAGTTAAAGGCCAATAAAGAAGTTTAGCTTCTAATGTTAGGGTTATAAAATCCATCTAAGTACATGTGACAGACGGATATTTTAATATATTCAGTTACAAGCAAAAACACATTAATATTATCCTGTCAGCTCCACACACTACAGTGGTCACAAGTCAAGATCACAGAAACGATGAGTGAAGAAAGCATCATAATTATAGTTCTTTATTTACCTCATGTCTTTTGTGCCCGTTCTATTCATGGTGTCAGAGTTTTTCTTAATAACCGTAATGGATAAAGATGGCCTAGAATTTTCCCTTCTGAATGAATACAGAAATTCTCTCCTAATAAGGAAATGGGGCCTACAAACAAATAAACAAACAAACAAACAAACAAACAAATATGTTTGCAACACAGACTGAATAGAAAATGCTCACGGGGAGGGATTCTCCAAGTGACAAAAATCTCTACTTCCAGATAAGCCAAAGAGTGCTATGGTGGCCTTTGTTGCTCTGTGCTCGTGTAAGCAGAACAAGCCATCGGCTCTTCTCCAAGCAGTAGGGCATAGCACAGCTCTGATCTATGTGCCTGAACCTTCTTCCCTTCCGACATAGTAGAGAAACTGCCAGCTCTGAATGGTCCCTGGTACACTGGCAGCCTTGGAATTGTGTCCAGACATCGCCTGAAAGAAAGGTGATTTGCACAGGCCACAACTCTGCCACAGAGTGTGCTAGCAATTTGATGGATACAAAGAAGAAAGCTTTATTGACATCCGTAGTTTAATTCTGGGGCATTAAGGCACAGCAAGATTTAATCACTTGCCAAAAAGCAGACAGAAAAGCTGTGGCAAGGCAAGGAACTGAACCCAGCACTCCCCAGGGCCCTCACCACAAGACTGTTTTTTTTTTTTTTTTCCCAGGCTAGGTTCATCTCTGTTTTTTCAGAGTAATTGACTGCAGAAAGTATTCACAGTTGCTGTTGCTGTTTTTAAGCGTGGTCTACTACAGAATAATCAGAACCAGCATCTTAAGAGAGAGACAATATTTTTTCCAGCGTACCGGAGATTACTTAAACAGCAGAGGAATATATATCATACCTATCTAGAAATGCATCAGTCTGTAGTGACGCCTAGCTTTGCTGAGGCCTTTTATTTTCTTTCTATTTTTTTCACTGTAGAGTGGCCCTTGGAAAGTAATCAGAAGGGTAACTCGATATTAGCAAAGCATAGCTGAGCACTGTTTGAACATGGAGGAAAAAGCTGAAAATTTCTCTGTGCAAATACAGGGTATATCCACTAAATATTTAAATTACCTACTTTTGTTCCCACTTTTGTTTCCAGTCAAGTATCAAGAGCAATGAGCAGAGCACCTGACTGCAAGTTGACAACACCTGATTGAATTACTTTTTGCAACTTTGGTGATCTCTTACATCCCCATTTCCCACCATTGCAAAGAGGGAGTGAAGTGCCAGGAAGTAAACCCTAAAGCACCTGCCAACACAGAGATGTGGAATATGCTCTCTGAAAACAACATGTAGCTGCAGCTCAGTTGGCTTGGAAAACTCAAATAATTCAAATGTCAGTGCCCAGTATCTAATAATATCAAGAAAGTAGTACAGTAGTCTCTGTTCCTTTCCTTGCAGTTATCTGAGTCCTACTCTTTGCTGTATTTCCTGCCAGTCTGAAGCTTGGCTGTTTTGTATAGCAAGGATGAAACAGTACTTGACTCAAAGGGACAAAAGGCCATGGGAAGGACGTCAGACAGAATAGCTGTGACTTTTCTCACTCACATAAATATAATTAGAAGGCTGAAAAAGAGACCTGAGCAAGATTTTGCAAATTTGATAAAGAGCCCAAAAGTGGCAGAGGGTCTTGACATGAGGGTCCTGGTGCCATCCCTACTGCTCAGGACACTCGAACTCACTCAGCCACAAGAAGTTAAGAGCTAGGGTAGTTGCCTTAGCAGTAGGTTGTGTTAGCATTTGTCAAGCAGGCAGCTGTACTGAATGCTGTCCTTAACAGGAACGTTTTAATAAGAAGTTTCAGTGCCACCACAACTTGTTGTAGAACAGAAGTTTTGCCTTCCCCATTCTACCTAATAAGAGATTTGTTATCAAGATTTGTGTCTGTTGTGCCTTTGTTTCCCAATCTTTCTGTCCTCTTTCTCTATTAAACTCTATGTTCCAGACTGAAGGAGGAAACCTGTCCTTTTCCATCCAAGAGAAGCATCTCCATGAATTTCCACTTATATTTTCCACTACTGTTTTTACAGGATTCAGTCTCTCAGCTATTTTTCTCTCTAAATAGTAATCTGTAATCCTGGCATTTCTGAATTCACAGTGTGGGTCCATTTAGAAATTAGTAACAGTAAAATTAGCCAAATCCTAATGTGAAAGAAAATTGGCCTCCTTCTTAAGACTATTGTTGTTGTATTACAATGGTGCTGAGAGGCACAAGCCAATAATGGCACTGCATCATTACCAGATACTGATCAGAAATAGTAGGAGATCAGTACAACCTTGAATACTGTACAATCTCAGTGGATAAATCAGAGGCAGAGAGAGGAAGGGAGTAACTTGATGAGTGTCACACAGTAGGCGATAGCAGGGCCAGAGCAGGACCTTCAAGTTCATCTGTAGTGCCATGTAGTTGAGTAACTGACCGTGCCCTTGATCCCTACTCCACTGTCTGTTTGCATGGGATACACAGCCATATATCGCATTCCAGAATCACATCCCTGGTCTGCTGTATTCTTCCCTTTGTGGAGAAACTAGGAGGTGGAATAGGCAGGTACACCTTGGAACTTCAGTCCTGCAGACAGTGTTTGTAAACCCAGACAGCGTCCAGAGTCATCACGGTGTCAACATAACTAGTTTACACTGTTGGTATATTCCTGATATCAAAAATAAGGAACAAAGACAAGAAGGATCAATTTTGGCTGTTCCATTGGAGGGATGCTACTTAGCATGGTTCAGAAATTCCCCACAAAGGGGATAGAATTGAGTTCTGTCATTCAGAGGAAGGAATGCATCTAAATCAGTGCTAGGCCATAGGAAAAAGAGGCAAAGAAGGATCAGAGCAGGTACTAGACTTGAAGCTGGGGGGACTGCTGACAAGCTGATCTTCCTGCTCCCAGTGCTGCCGGAGGGATCTGAGAAGGCAGATCCCCTACACACAGTGATCTCTTTCTGATCTCTGGCTCCCATTGATGTGATTGCTATTTTGCTGCTTTCAGACACTTCTGGGCTTAGGATCACAGCTATTTCAGATCTTTGTTACTACCATGCCACAGTGGAACAGAACTGGAGAGTCTTCAATGATTCTGTCTGTTCCCTGGCTTCTTGGTGTGTAGGGTGGCTGAAACACATTGCTTCCCAGTTCATGCTTCTCTCTAGCCATGTTCCTGCATGCAGTCTGCCTAGAGGTGCCCAGAGGATGATGATGCAGATACTGCACAGGAATGTTCCTGTGGTGGTGGAGCACAAGGGAATCATGAATAAATGGAGTATAGGACCAAAACACAAAGGAAAATTTATGGCACCACATCAGAGGAGCTTACTTACTAAAACTATTCTCAATAAATTGTTGAAAGATTACTTAAGCTGAAAGCAAGTGTCCCCTCATGATTATTTCTGCGATATTCAGCACAACAGGACATGAATATGGCTTTGAAACCCTGAAAATTGGAGGATTAGGTTTGTTCACACTACTGTTAAGTGAGGTCTGGGAACACTCAGCATGTTAAATATGAGCAGGTTTGCATTGCATCGAATTCCACACCATGGGCAGCACATTTTATCCTTCTCTTTTCCTGACATAATAGTAATTCTCATTTTATGTTAGCACCTTTGGTGCCATTTCCTTCCCACTTATAGTGTATTAGTGTCTTGTCTTCTCACACCTTTGAAAGAAATAGCTATAATATGCTTAGTACTTGCATGTTGAGTTAAGCTTTTCATATCTTATTACCATATTTTCCTTCTCACTTCATGCTGTGTTCCTGCTTTGTCTTGTTTTCACATTGCCTCTGAAATTAATGCCTTTCATTTCATATCTGAGAACTTTTCAAAAAACAAAAAACAAAAACCAAACATATATATGTATATTGTCCCTGAGAGGGTGGCCTATTGCTCAGTTGGAAGGACCTGGCATGTCACGTCAGGGACATGACACAACTTTACCCCACATATGACTTCACTCATGGCTGCACATCTTGTCCTCTCCTTTTCGCCAGTGCAAAGTACGGATCAGTGGTTCTCAGCCACAAGCAAGCAACAATGTTGTTGTTTAATAACTGTGAGCTGCTGGCTTTGGTTCCAAGATATATTTGCTATTCTCAGCATGGAAATTGTTGTACAAGTTCTTGTTTCCTTATATCTCAATCACTGGTCACTCATTTAGTGTCAAGCTTCTATTTACTCTCACCTCAAAATGCCAGTAGCATTGAAGAAATCTTAAAAGTGAAGAATAAAAGTGATGTAAAAAGTCTTAAAATCATCTTTCAGTTCTGTGTGCACAAGATGGTTTTGGGTTTGGAGTCCATTTTCTGTTCCGGTGATAGTGTGAAATGAGGTCAAACACACACTGGAATAACAGCTGCAATTCAGGTCTTCCTGGCCAGTCTCTAACGTCTGTGGTGGAGAGCTATACTTGCTTTGGCTGGCTTAACCAACAGCCAGATATTATATGTAGAAATGGTTTTAGTGAAGGAGCCAAATTTAGTTGATCCAAATTGGATTCTTCAAGGGAGCAGCTACCTTCAGTTACTATAGAGGAAAGCTGGGGAGGTTAGTGTCCCTAGACAAAATTTAGGCTTTGTAAATGTCCCCTCAGGCAATAACATGCAAGTCAGTGCAGACATCCAGAAGAAAACAATTTACAAATTATTATGCTTGAGGTGGCAAATACCAGCTTAAACAAGATTTGGTAGTTGAAAACGTACAACATCATGAGTAAACTCTCAGAGTTCAGCTTAAATTCTGATTCTGGTTTTCATAAATGGAAGTGAAAGCTGGAAGCTCAGCTAGAGATCTCAGCAAAAAGATGAGCTTCCACAATTAGGGCTGCAGAAATAGCCTAATAGTTAAATGTAAGGAAGGTGTAGGAATTCCTGAGATTCGCTGGAGAATTTGATGAAGCTGTCACCTCCGAGGAGTTTGAAAAAGCCTGAGTGTGCATCATGGCAGACTTGCTCTGAAGCAAGGAGAGGGCACACAAAATGGACTGTCCAAATGCACTGTCCTGCAGTAGTCTGCTCAGCTTGAAATCTAGGAGTCTTCATGGAAGAGAAGATCTGAACAAAACAGCCAGACAAAGAGGAATAGCAAAGCCATGCTGCTCTTCTAAATGATACATGACTATGCTTGACTGACATGAATTCTGTACAGATATGAACACAGATGTACAGACTTCTCCAGGTATCAGGAGATATCGATGATATTGATAGATGGTACCAAACCCAATGGTCTTGGCCCAAACTTCTCCAAACCGTGAGACATTTTATCTCTGAAAAATGAGCTACTGTATCTTGGTAAACTGATAATTCAGAATAATTCCCTTGCTCCTGCAAATTCAGAGACTTTCAGGCCTTCAGAATACTTTCTTTCTTTTTCTTTCTTTCTTTCTTTCTTTCTTTCTTTCTTTCTTTCTTTCTTTCTTTCTTTCTTTCTTTCTTTCTTTCTTTCTTTCTTTCTCTTTCTCTCTTTCTCTCTCTCTCTCTCTTTCTTTCTTTCTTTCTTTCTCTCTCTTTCTCTCTTTCTCTCTTTCTCTCTTTCTCTCTTTCTCTCTTTCTTTCTTTCTTTCTCTCTTTCTTTCTTTCTTTCTTTTCCCTGTGGAGAGGAAAAGTTGTAGGACATTCTCACTTGGTAGCATCAAGTAATTAGTCAGCTTGTACCCTACTTTACATTGTCAATAAGAATTTGTTATACATATATATATATATTTACATCAAATATGTACATATGGTTTCATGGTGAATTCACTTTTTGTTCAAAGTGTCATGTGACCTTTCAGAAGTGAGTAGGTAGCAACTTCATTCTTCTCTGTGTCCAATTTAACGATTACTTTCTTAAATCGAAGGGAAATTTCACAAAATAATTCTAAAATATGATCCCCCCAAATTAAGTCCGTCAAGATGTGTAATCTTTCACTGTGCTTTAGTTGTAAACAGATAATCTAGATTGATCTGAAGTGCAGAAAGATAATATGCTGTGTACAACTTGCTATTGTTAAATGACACATGAATAATGCACTGGGTTCGGGATCAGTCAACTCTTCTGTTTTTAATCATTTATTTTGTTTTATCCGTTTCATAACTGAACTGTTGATGTAATCTTACCCCATGTGAATGCTAAGTTCAGGGTTTCACAATAAATGAAATGCCATCTAACCAGCATGAAATATCCACACAGTGTAATCTAAGGTGTCCACAAAAGCTGGAAGAGGACGAGGCTCCTGATGCAGCCAATGGGGTCTCCAGGGACTAATTCAATTCTCAACAAAAAGTTTTAATTCTGCCTCTGGTTTCTCTTTGCTTGCCTGAAGACATTTAATATTTCATTTCAGTAGTGAGAGGGCAGACCATGCAACGAGTGGGAAAGCAGGAGATCTGGCTTGGTTCGGGTGACATCAGGCTCACTGAGCTGAGCCCTCAGTCTTGTTTTCACCAAGAAAAGCCAAAAAGAAGCACTAGGTGAGCTGACCATATAGCACAGGCAAGGAAACATTCCCCAAAATTTTCTCTATCAGAATTATAAGCAGAGTTTGAGCACTAAGCATCCTTTAAAACAGACAGTCACATCTCATCTAATGACTGCACCTGGTGAATATGTTATTTCTCAGCTGAATGTTTTCACCCAAGATAAGAGCAGAACCCATGCGCAACATCTTAGCCGGGAACTATACAGTGCCAGGGTCTGTCTCTGATGTTGGCACCAAGTGGCACAATCTGGCCACATCCCCACTACTAAATTCATGTTGTCTTCAAACCCAGTGACCCTACTGCTTATTGGCAGTGGTCTGGGCCCATTTTAGCTGACCTGTGCCTTGGAATGACTTGGGACAGTGCTAGTTGGTCCTGCCTGAAACCGTGCCAGCAACTGTCTTGTGAATTTAACAAGGTGAACAGTCAAATTCCATCACTTCTGTGGCAGTCTGGTATTGTTTAATTTACCAGTGTTATGATTTTTTATGCCCTATACTGAATTAATTGACAGAATGCAGCTATCTTCTGCTTTCTTTCACAGGATTTGCTGTGTCTTTTGCTGGCTCTGGCAGAGGTTTCTTCCCCAGCTTGTGCTCAAATGGTAACCTCTGTCTCTTGGACAGACTACACTTATTTGGTCAAGCTGTTTAAGACTCACACTAAGAGGCATGTTTTTGAGACATCATATCTGTCTCTTTGTAGCCTTTTCTGATATGAGAACTTCCTTTTATAATAAATATTGTATATATCCTACTTTTCTAATCTAAACTGATACTGTCTTGCTTATAATCCCAAAGCCTGAGAAGCATTGCAGCAAAGAGCCACATTCAGCTGCTTATCTGCCACCGAGGAACATTCAGTGGAGGACATCAGCACTGAACATCTAATGGGTAAGTGCTTGCTGTCTCGAGTTAGGTGGTATCATTATTTAAAAAAACATATGAAACTTTGAATGAGACCACAGAGGGACACTGAAACAAGTTGCCCATAGAGGAGCTCCATCTGTTGTGGAGTCTCGATCCTTGGAGATATTCAAAGCCAAACTGGAAAGAGCCCTGAGCAATCTGCTCTAGCTGACCCTCTTCTGAGCAGGGATCTAGGGCTAGGCAATCTCCACAGGTGCCTTCCAGCCTCAGTGACTGTGATTCTGCAATTCTGTGTGCCTTTTCTACTGGTTCAAGATTTGGAACATCAGTCTCTCTTCATGCAGATAAGAGTCCAAGTCCCTCCTGTCCATGTTTTCCTTCCCTCTACCTCATACAACATGCCCTTCTAGCTGTGCTGCAGTCCAGTTTCAACAGAAAGCTCACAACCTTTATGTCTTATCAGATTTTTCATGCCAGAAATTTCTATCATTTCTATCCTATTTCTGGAGAAGAACTGGTGGACTGTTTAATCTCCTAGTACTTATCTATGCCACGAGTGGTTTCAGATTCCATTGTGTTTCTCCTGACTTTGGACCAAGATGAGATGTGGTGGGGGAATTTTTCAGAAGCATTTGAGCCGCCTACATAAAAGCCAGCCTTAGTCGAGAAGTAGTAGCACAAGAAGGTGGTTTCTGAGGATGGGAATAATTTTGTAGCATCTGATGGAAAAATAGACATTCCCTCTCTGCTCTCCTCCACTATGTCTTGCCTACGTCTAGCTCCTGTCAGCAGCACTTGTGAACTAGAGCATTGCTGTGGGTTAATGAAGCCACCTAACTCTTAGTAATGATCAGTCCCCTTTAAAAATAAGGTTTGTGTCTGTTGAGGTGGCATTGGTGCTGAATTTGGTACCTAAATTCTTTTTTCAGGGCTGGAGGCAGATTTAGTAAGAACAAAACTCATAACACCCAGCAAGCTGACAGTGGGAAAGCCTGATATGGGGACATGGTCCCAGATACAGGCATTTTGTTTCTCTCCAGTGATAACTCTACCCCAAGCAACACCTCTGCACAACTGGTTCCCTCTGAAACCGCAGCTAATGGCCAATACTGAACCATCGTTACCCCTGCAGATATTTTTGTGCCTTAGCTGTTCACTACAAAATACAGTAACAACTTCTGGAGTGAGGACTCCCTTTAGCACCATGCTAGAGTTAGACAAGGTTTGTTTTCTCTGCCATCAACCTTGCCATTTAGGTGTGGGGCAATCCAGAAAGCATCTCTGTTATGCCATTTTCCTCACCCCAAGGCATCTATAACCTGTGGATTAAAACACTCTTATGGGAAAAACTTGTATTTGAGTCTCTGAAACCAGAGGAGAGAACCGATTCCTCCACTGAGGGGAGGATGGCCAAGTTTCCAGGACAAAGGTGTCCTGAGAAGGCTGTGAGAGCTACAAAGTCCTGCGCTGTATGTGTTGTGCTGCAGGTGCTTGGTTGCTGAATAAAACTCCCCAAAGTTTTCAGTGCAGGAATCCCTTGTGTATGAATCCCGGACAGCTTCAATAGGGAACAAGGACAGAGACGTGCAGCATTTCTGTGCGTGGCCAGTTTTGCTTTCTGGTGACACTCAGGGCTTTTAAAGCCTCTCAGGTTCCCAAGGATTTCAGAAGTTAGGCTGGTACTGCTATACTTGAGCACCTAAATTCCACCTAGATTGAACATGAGATGCCTATATGCTAATGGGGATCTTAAAATTCCCTACGTCTGAACAGAGTAAAACAGGCCAAGCGGAGCATGATGCTGATGAAGCTTAGCATATCCAGGTATGGGAATTAAATAATTTAGAATAGATCAGCTCTTCAGTGTGGTGGCTGGGTGCTGCTCAGGCTAAAAGTCAAGTTAATGGCATTGCAACTACAGATCTGTAAACTGCATGCACCAAAATCAAGACCTGCACGTGTAAATTGATAGATGAGCATGTACCGCATATTTGGAGCCTGGAGCAAAACTCAGCATTGTTTATAATGACTGAGAGAGCATTCTGATAATTTTAGGCTCAGATATTATAAGAAGAAGGTAGATTTGGATGTGAGGTTTTGCTCTGGTTTCTTCCCAAATAACAACACTATCCAAATAACTAACACTTCCAACACTTCCCAAATAACTAACACTATCACTAAAGTGACTCAGAGCTTGGTTCTGCTGGGGTGCTCTGCAGCTGTGCACACCGGACCAAGAGCATCCTCTGTTTTTGCCCACATGTCCTAAAAGCAGCTCTGAAAGTCCTGCATTCGGTGGTGTGACTGTGAGCCTTCTGAACCCCTGCAGCAAACAGCTTTCCTCTACTAACTCAACATACAGATCCCCCCATCCCACCGTTGTGTTTCCCCTACATGGCCACAAAGCTGGAAAACAAAACTCCCAACCTTCCTTCCCCTGCCTGATCCCTCAGCCTGGGTTTCTTTCCCAAGGCTGCTGATGGTTGGACGGCGATTGCTTTTGCTCAGCGATGGCACTGAGGGGATTCGTGCTGGGAAGCTGCTTGACAAGCCGAGCGGTGTGAGGAGGGGGTGGGTGGAGAGATGCTCTGCCAGCCAGGCAGGCGGGATCGCCATGGCAGAGGCTGTGCCCGGCTTTCGCTCTGTCTCCCCAGGGAGGGAGCCTTGCTCTCGCTCCAGGCTTCTCCCCTGCCACACAAGAGGGAGGGAGGAGAAAGCAGAAGGGTCCCTTCGCGCTGACAGCACCCAGCTGCCTGGCTCACAGCTGCAGCAGCAAACCATGAGGAAGAGTCTCTTTGTCCCCACAGTCACTTCACCTTTGATTTAAAAACTTCACCCACTTCCACAAGGGACAATGGAGGAGCAATACATTTCCAAACTCCACCCGGTAGTGGATTATGGAGCTGGGATCTTTCTTCTGATCATAGGTGAGTTCTGCCTTCGCAGTCTGAGTGTTTGCTGGAAGCCTTGGAATGGACTGAATGGGGCTGCCCCGTCTGTGCTGCGGTCAGCATGGGCTTCGCCAGGGGAAGCTGGAGGGAAATGGCAGAAAATCTGTTCCCACACAGGTTCCCCTGCCTAGTGCCTTCAAGTTGGCCGCCAGGATTAATCTCCACTCTCAGCCTTGTAATCCTTTGCTTTGATGCTGAAGACTTGCCAGCACAGGTTTGCCTCCGTAGCATCACGAATATTCAAATAAGTTGTCTGCCCCTTATGCTGGCATCTTAGCCCCGAGAACTGAGAGTCGAGGCAGCCCATTTTGTGAGACTGATCGGGGAGAGCACCTCTGGTGTGACCCTTGCAGGGGCAGGCTTTTCGTTACGCATGAAGAGCACCTGTGTCGTGGTAGGATAAGCTGGTAAAAAATAGCAAAGATTTTCCAAACAGCACTCAGCTTTATTTATTTATTTATTTATTGTAATGGCCCCTTTGCTGAAGGCAGATTTAGGATGAAACACAGGTGGAGATATGTACCAATCTGCTCCAGCATGGCTTTAGTTAAGCATTTTCTCCCTTGACTGTTTGATGCGTGTGCCCGGGTCATTTGTTTACTGTGGCTGTAGATTCGGAGAGGAGCTGAATTGGTTTAGGCATGCAGTCCGACTGAACTTTACTAAGACATGAATACCCTCCCCCTTCAGCTCATTTGAAAACCCTGACTGGGATACATTTAAGAAAGACCAGCATATATTTTTATGTGCATTAACAGAAAGGCTTTTGGCAGCTGTGCTGGCTTTAGGATTTCACGTCTCACGCCTGTTCTTGCATGCTTGTCCATGCGCTGCACTGCACTGTGCTGTCCCCTCCGTTGTGCTGACAGCAGGGAGTGGAACTCAGCGTGAGAAGAATAAGTACCTGCAAAACAATGACAGGGTTTTGTTTTAATCCAAGTCAGGATGTCAGCTGCTTTCTCACAGAGAAGCAAATATGTAGATGCAGCTCAAGAAATGGGATGGGGCAGCAACAAGGGAGCTCCTATGGCAGGTACTGCCACTGTTGCTGATATCGCTCATGCCACCATGCTATAATCTCACACTGCTCCTAAAGGGATTTTAGGTACCCAAGCTTTTAGGCATAGCTTCCAGCATTGTATCAAGAACTTTATGTGGCAGCCAGGCTCACTACATTGTGTGAACTCTCAGAAACATCCCATACACTAAGCAGTGAGCTACCAGAGCCTGGAAACTGTGTTGTATTTATCCATAGCTTCACCAACACACTGGGAGCTACAGCAAAGCCTAGTTGTCCCCTGAAATTATGTTTTTAGTAAGAAACATCAGGGCCAGGGCATGGGCTGCAGCACTCACCATAATCACAAGTGTTATTTGATTACTAGCCCACTCTTAACGTGGTTTTGTCCCATGCCAGCCAGCAGCCTCAGAGGGGCATGGAGGGTAACAAAGTAAAAGAAGGCTGGGGCTGGATGTCTGCACCTGACGGTGAGACTAAGAGCTGCTTCCCACCTCTGGCAGAAGTGAACTGGGTCCATTGTCCTCCCAGAGCCTGAGGATGCCCCAGCCTGCGGTTGCCATCAGGCAGGAGCGGGCTCTTCCCACCGAGCCACAGGGTGCTGTGGGTCAGCAAATCGCTCCATGCCAGGGCACCTCTGGGTGCGCAGGAATTCTTCAGGCACACCCAGAGGTGCCAGGTGAACGTGTCTGGTTAGGAAGTGAACGAACAAAGGAGTTTGGGTCTCAGATTGGTATCTCTGCTCTGTTTAAGTCTTTCTCTTGACATCTGTGCCCATGCGCGGATTTATGCCAATGCATTTAGTCTGTTCTGTGGCCACTTTGTTAATGTGCTAGCTGTGAGCAAATGCAGCCTTCCTACTTTGACAGCTATGAGAGAGCATGACAGAATCTTTTTCTGTCACTTCTGACTTTAGAGGACACCTTTTCAGGAAAACCTTTGATCAAAACATAGCTCCATGCAATGTTCACTTGAAAGAAAAGAGAAAATGAGTTGTTTGCTACATGTACTTTTGTCACTGTTGTCACGAATGCTTTGAAGCCCTGTGGCATATCTGAATAATGTATGTCCGACAGGCCCTTTCACAAAGCAGCCTCTGGTCTGTTGCATGCCTCTGGCAAAGCAATTTCTGTGGTCTGTCTCACTGCACTCAGAGACCACCAGAACAGTGTGGGTGTCGGAACTGCAGCACACAGCGATGCTCGGCTGCTCGACCAGCACAGCCCCCAAACTGCCAGCCAGCACATGTGGATTATTGAGGTGGCTCTGAGCCCCCAGCAAGCTTGTGCTGGGGCTCCAGGGGAAGATACATGGCAAAGAGGGAAGGTTTGGGAAAGTGGAGGGGACCAGTGAGTAGGACAGCTGGAGTTCTTCAGTATGAAGGAGAAGTAAGCGGGGATATTACCGGGGAAAAGTGAGGGTGGATAGGTCCACTACACTTGATGCTATGTTGTGCAAGTTACTCTAAGAGTGGAGAGAATGGGTTTGGGCTATTCACATGAGATAGGAGCCACAGGGAAATAGGTGGGATGTAGTGCATGGAGCGGGGAGAGGACTAACATGGAAATGAGGTGATAGGAAGGGATAAGATACAATCTACTATTCATATGACAAAATTTCCCCCAGTCAGTGAGGCTGCCAGCACTCTGTGCACTGCAAAAGGCTGTAAGCAGAAATCTGAAGCCCTCTTCGCTCTAGCAGGTCCATAGCAGAAACACAGCCTGGCTGGGAAGTCCCAGCCTGCCAGGGAGGCAGGAATTGAAACCTGAGCGCTGGCTGGAGTGAAACACTGGATGCTGGGGTGAGGATGCCGAGCTGCATAGCATCCTCACCTCATCTGGATGACATTTCTGGGCTGACACTCATTCTAAGCGAACAAGTTTTCTTGCCATGGGCTGAAGAGCAAGGTTTCATAGCAGGGCATAGCAGCTACACGCCAGCATGTTTTCAAACCATCAGCACAACACAATGTTGGCCTGGAAGATTCTAAATTCTGGCAAATCTCCCGGTATGTCCTCTCTTCTAAACTTTAGTCCCAGGCTGACGACTGGCATTTTTCACATCCTTTGTATAGTCAAGCATTTCATAGGTGTGTTAACTACACGATATTACTGTATGTGCTGATTCTTCCCTTTCAGCCATCCTGACAATCCTTGGAAACTCAGCTGTCCTTGCTACAGCAGCGAAACGCTCTTCCCTTCTGAAGTCACCGGAGCTGCTTACAGTCAACTTGGCAGTAGCAGATATTGGAATGGCAATCAGCATGTATCCGCTGGCTATTGCATCCGCCTGGAACCATGCATGGCTGGGAGGAGATGCATCCTGCATATATTATGCCCTGATGGGTTTCCTTTTTGGTGTCTGCAGCATGATGACACTGTGTGCCATGGCCGTGATTCGATTCCTTGTTACCAATTCATCCAAATCTAACAGTAAGTAATCATGTCTCTGGTGACCTGGTAATGATGTGTTTGGGCTATTACATTCAGAGAGGTGCTTTGCTGAATATGGTGTGGAGTATCAGTTCAATAACTGTAGGAATAAGGCTCAACTTTTACTGCAATATCAAACCTCTAATGTTCCTAGAAGGATCTGATTGAATTCCTTCTTAAACAGTGAGGCTTTTCACTTCTCAGTAATATCGAATGAAACACCATAAGGGTGGAGATCCCAAGTGTTTTGCTGGACCAGGCTGTCTTATCTTCCTATTTGTCTGCAAGCAGAAGTACTGAAACTTGAGAGGAAGGAGTGTCCTGGCATTTCTGGTCTGGGATCATGGTACATTTTGGGTCAGCTTGATCTTGTAAAGCTGCCTGACTTAGCAAACTTTAAATCAGCACTGAGGGCTGCACTCATGTCTCACCCATGAACTCTGCCTGTTATATTTCCAAGAAGACCAATTAGGGGACTGCAACAGCAGCCCAGGCATAATTATAGTGACCATCCCTATGTTGGAGAACTTGTGGCAACACCTGTGTGGCTGAGGTGAGATCCATACAGACTTGCTCTTCCTCTTTCCTGCAGGTAACAAAATCACCAAAAACACCGTTCACATCTTGATTACTTCCATCTGGCTCTACTCCTTGCTCTGGGCTATTCTGCCCTTGGTAGGCTGGGGCTACTACGGCCCCGAGCCATTTGGCATCTCTTGTACGATAGCCTGGAGCAAGTTCCACAGCTCCTCCAATGGCTTTTCCTTCATCCTGAGCATGTTCCTCCTGTGCACAGTCCTGCCTGCACTGACCATCGTCGCCTGTTACTTGGGAATCGCCTGGAAGGTTCATAAAGCATACCAAGAGATCCAGAATATCGACAGGATGCCTAATGCAGCTAAACTGGAGAAGAAGCTGACATTGGTGAGTTATCCCAGTGATGAGAAGAGCCTGCAGTAATGAGGAGCTTGCTGAGAACTGGCTCTGCTCGTACGTGGTCTGCTCATAATCCTTCATTACGTTTGTCTAGTGCTGATGAAAGATGGAGATGTGGTTCCAGTCTCACCCATACACTGCACTCCTCAGGGGGCCTGGAAACCTTCTCGTTTCAGTAGCTTGATCAGGATAATGTGTCATAGGCACTGTGCAGGCTGCTAAACCTGCTTTAGACAGTTACAGCCACGATTTTCTTGGACATGCTTGGTCATGCTGGAATAGCTGATATTCACATTGTAGTCAGGGTGGAGGTCTTGTCCTGTCTTTCTAGTTATTTTTAGTTGACTGAGTGGCTATTCTCAGTGAGCGCTATATGCAGAATTTCCCTATGGATTTTTTTTTTTTAATATAACATTATTTTTCAGATAAGCACTTCAGTTGTTCATTTCCTGTGGAAAAGCAAAACTGACTTAAGCTTTCCAGAAGCCAGTCTATTGATAGGCTATGCTTTCTGGTCAGGCTGCTTGTCCTGTGACACGCTGCAGCCAGAGTCAGGGAAGGAGGTGAAAACAACTCCCTCATAGGAATCCCCCAGTGTGTACCTGCTAGGTGGGAATAAGAGAATATATGCACTGCCCAGTGTCACCTATGCTCATGTCACAATGTTGNTGGCTATTCTCAGTGAGCGCTATATGCAGAATTTCCCTATGGATTTTTTTTTTTTAATATAACATTATTTTTCAGATAAGCACTTCAGTTGCTCATTTCCTGTGGAAAAGCAAAACTGACTCAAGCTTTCCAGAGGCCAGTCTATTGATAGGCTATGCTTTCTGGTCAGGCTGCTTGTCCTGTGACACGCTGCAGCCAGAGTCAGGAAGGTGAAAACAATTCCCTCATAGGAATCCCCCAGTGTGTATCTGAGGTGGGAATAAGAGAATGTACGCACTGCCCAGTGTCACCTATGCTCATGTCACAACGTTGCAAGCATTCTGTTTCAGGTATTTCGTCTGGGTCAGGTGTGGTTTCACCCACCACATGCCTATCAGGCCCAGTTTGTGCAAGCTGAGGACTGAAGCCCTGTTTCCCTTTCAGATGGCCGTGCTCATCTCGGTCGGGTTCCTCAGCTCGTGGACACCGTATGCAGCAGCCAGCTTCTGGTCCATATTTAACTCCAGCGATTCCCTACAGCCCATTGTTACACTGCTGCCATGCCTGTTTGCCAAATCTTCAACTGCGTATAACCCCTTTATTTACTACATCTTCAGCAAAACTTTCCGCCGTGAAATTAAACAGTTGCAGTGTTGCTGTGGCTGGCGGGTTCACTTCTTCAGCACCGACAACTCTGCTGAAAATCCTGTCTCAATGATGTGGAATGGGAGAGATAACGTCCGTCTCTCTTCCACTGCAAAGGTGGAGAGCCAGGGAGCTGCAGCTCACTGAAGTGCAGCGATGGTTTCAGAGCACAGGTCAAGATTCTGACTCACTCATGGGTCCGCATAAGTAGGAATGCAGTATGCAGGGTTGTCACTGAATATCTTATGTCAAATACTGAGGTTTAAGTATATATTTTTAAACAGCTCCCAATTACTATTTTTAAGGTACACAACAAGAAAAAAAAATAAGAAAATGCTATTTTTTTCAAGAATTTCCACTCTAGAGGAAATAGATAGATTTAAGTACTAAACAAGACCATAATCAGCTTTGGTTGCACATATTTTCAGGGAAACAGTTATAATTAAAAGAGGATTTATTATTTTCACGTTTTTTTTTTCTCATGCTTTTGACTTTTTAATGCAGTTTATCTGGAAACACTTGGCTCTGTCAGTAAAACAGCCATCAGAGAAAACTGTAGGTTGAACACAAAGTGTTACCAAATAAATACAGCTGAGAATGTAGCTTTCCAGAAATACAGACAGAAAACCATACAGGTAGCAAGAAGTACTCACTGCCAGGAAAAGATCATGAAATGCTTGGTATCAATATATCTTAAAGAGATCAACAGTTCCTTGCTCCCTTGGAGGTATAGTTCCAGCTGCTTGAATGGCAAGCTAGAAATGGAGCCTTGGTCTGAAGAGGTTGGGTGGGAACGTGGCAGCCAGCAAAGGATGCCTTCTGTATATCACAAACAGCATGACGAGAAGTGAAGGCATCTCTTAGCAAAGGGATTTGTGTGCTTATATTGTTGCTTGCTGACATGAAACAGCTCTTCTACCATTAAAGCTGTTGGAACATTTGTTTTCTGGAGGAGCATTCTGTATGGCTGGGAATAGCATGCCAAAAGACGTCCCCAGGACTTCCTACCTGGCAGGGAGCAATCCTGCAGGTGCAGTCTTAGCTCTCATCACTTCAGTGGGAAAGCTGAGACGCGGTGTTCCTCGCTGCCTGATACAGCTGCAGCTGGGAACTGATGCGGTTTGAGCATGCCTACAACCGCAACGTCATCCTGCTCGCCGGTTTTAACAAAAGAGATTCCAAGGTGGAAATGACTAGCTCCTACACCTTAAATCTCCCTCTGACAATGTTTGTGATTTTAAAGGACACAACCACATCTCCTTAGGGTTCAAAATGTTGTACAAAACATGGCTTGGTAATTGCAGCTCAGCTGCTTGGCTGGCCACATCTATCTATCTTTGCCATACGTTTGGTGAAGACAAGTTAAACCAAAGGCAGATTTGGCACAGATTTTAAACAAGAATCTAAAACAACAGTGAATGGACTTAGAGTTCTTAAAGACTTCCACTACAATCAAACCCTAATAATTAGCTTCACTTTGTAAACTTCAGCTAAGGCCAAGAACAGGATGAAAAAATAGGGTTAAGCACTTCCATGGCAGTGAGAATTTCTGTTACTGTGGAGTGTGGATTGCAAAGGAACAAACAAAAAGAGAGCTGTGACATATGTGAAGGCACAAATTGATTACTAAGTCAGGGGTCAGGAAACTTTAAGGAGCTTGCATTCCTCTAAACTCCTGCTCCTGGCAGCGTTGCCAACTCTCATAAATATTCTGCTAAATTAAACTAGGTTTATTTGTAAAAAGTTGTGAAAAAATCCTAAATTGAATTGGCCTCTGGATGACGTTACCTTGTCCTGGGTTGTCACTCACACTTTCCATACGGAATGGGACTGTGCTCCGACTTCTGCTGCCAGCCCTGCTGGCCCAAACACGATGAGGTGAAGCATCCTCTGGGAAACAGCCACATCCACAGCCCGTGGCTGGCCTGTGCAGGGAAATGGGAAAAGGGAAGAGGAACGTGGGGAGCAGGAGGAAACACCAGTAACTGGGATGGGAGCATGTGGACGCTGAAGCAAAATATAATGCAAGAGAAGAGGCAGGGGAGGGTTATGCAAGTGATTTGGGGCAGGGCAAGGCTATGGCAGAAGGAAATGCAAAAGGGATAATAGTGAGAAACAAAAGAGGGTTCAGAGGAGTGCGTCAATGGGTGGCGAACATGTGAACATGCTGGAAAGGGACTTGTTGGGGCAAATGCCAATTATCAGCATTTTTTCAAATGTAATTTGTTAGGAAAATGAAACTGTATTATAATTATCATCTTCCACCTCAAGAGTTTTTGCTTTCACTTGCTCAGTTGCTTGATGTTTAAAATAAACAGCAAAATATGTATTCCCATCTGGTAACTGCAGATTGTGAAAGGAACAGTGGCATGCGCGTTAATAATGTAATGTAATGTGAGCTTCCTCTGTGAAAAATTTGAAGAACAGGTCCATGACCACTTGCAAATGCTTTTAAAGTGCATGTAACATGAACAATATGCCACTTTATACGGACAAAATCTTTGTAAAACCAAAAGATCTGTATATTGTTCATGTCTGAGTATAATGCTTCAATAGCCTGATTTATTATGTTAATGTACTTTGTTTTTAAAAATCATAGTCCAGGTGTTTGCTTATGAAATATGGCTCAAATCTCCTTTTCCTTTTCCACACTGATTGAGAAGGAAATTAAAACTTCCCCATTAGAGACTGTATCTCAGATAGTTTTATGTTAGATAGAGAAAAACAATTCAAAGAGCAGGGCTGCCCTTGGATGAGGGCACTAGGAAAGCAAGTACAACATTAAGATCAGGGGACTGTTGTTTTTTTTTGTAAGTCTCATGAAGTTAAATTACAGTCAAATCATAACTCTCATTCCATGGTATTTTCTACCCAGCCCTGGACTGTGCTGCCAACAAAGTGATCTTCTACGACGCTGAAGCAGAATGCATGTGCTCACTCAGGAGTGAATCTGGGCCACAATGCTTGCAATCACCAGTGCAGTCATCCCCTGATACAAACATTCAAGGTAAAAACCCACTCAGACACTAGGAATTACCTCACCAAACTGCAGAAGTTTACAATGTGGACATCCACATCTCAGTTAGTCACTTTGGCTCCTTTTACAGTCAGTGGAAAGAAAAGCTAGTACAGACAGGATGAATTGTGCCCTGGAAATGCCTCTTCCTTTCCAGTAAGGATAAATGGAGCTCCCTACTCAGCTCAGATGATGATGCATAAAGTTCGATAACACAAGCACCACCCTGATTTGCATTAAAATTAATTGGAATACAATGCCTGACTTTGAAAAAACCTTCTAGGCAGACTTCTGTCCATCTAGGCACTGGAATATCATACGGAACGAGATCGCTTCTGTTAAGGGTCAGTTTTCCCTTCTGTAAAATTAAACATGACTCATTTCAGAACAAGAATCATTTATTTCAGGGAGATCATTGTTCTAGCAGTTAGAGCACTGGGGAGACTTGGTTCCACTCCATCACTTTGCCAGTAATACCGTGCCACTTTGGGCAAGTCACTTAAACTTTCTCGAGTTCTTTTCCTACCCACGCAATAGAGATGTTTTGCTGCTCATCCTTGTAAAGCAGTTTGTTCAACGAACAGTTTAATACAAGTGTGGAAGCACCAGTCCTGAAGGTTGTGAAACGCTAAGATGAAAAACTGATTGCCATTCCCATGGGGTAATTTTTTCCTCTGTAGGATCCATCTCTATGTTCAAAATACTCATTTTGAAAGAAAATGTTTCAGTATATGTGCAGAGTACCTACTTGATTCTTCACTAACCCAAATTTTCATTAGCTCCAACAGTGGTGCAGTTTTAAAGCAGCCAGGTTAATGAGTGCGTGCAGTATCTGAGCCTTTAGTTGGTAACCATTCCCCATCACCAACGAGGGCTGACAACCTGACATGAACTTGTCAGCAGTGAGCACTATCTTCATTGCTATGCTGCTCCAGCAGCAGAGAACATATTGGAAAAGCATGTTCCATCTTGGCTTGTCATCCCATAAGAAATCTCTACTTAGGCAGTGAACTGATGACTAGCTTGAAGGAAAATCTCTTCACTTGAATATTTTCTTTTCTTAAAGGGCCTAATACAAATACTGCATGTCAGGTGAGAAAACCATTCCTTCCCTAGACTCACAATTTTGCCTACCAACCTTCATATGACAAGAGAGAATCAATGTATGTTTGCAAGTTCTAATCTAGAGCTTTAAAGGGCCCTCCTTCAAGCATTAAAGGCCTGGAGCGATTCCAATTGAAGTTGGTGGGAATTTTTTTATTGAACTCAAAAGGATCAAGATGCAGATTTTCAAGATCGTTAAGAGTTTAAAAAAAAAAAAGGAATCTGTAAGGCAAACAGGTGGATGACACACATTACCAAAGAGCAGAGAAACCCTCAACAAGAAGAAATGAATGAAACCAGTGTCATTATAACATTTAGAGGTCATCAACGCTTCAGCAGTGTATTTTTCCAGTTGGCAGGCAAGAAGGCTCGTGCAAAGACAGAAGGGAGTAGTTTTATTGTTGTCACTTTCTGTGTATCTTGGTTTGAACCATAACAATCTTTCCTGGAGGGAATCAAATACCTATAAATAATTGAGGGAGTGCCCATGGACTTTTTGGTCTGGTCTGGTTTGGGATCAGCACTTTTAACCTTAATTAGGAAGACAGAGAGAAGAAAACAGCAAGTCAATTAACCTCTTTGTTTCTGAGCAGTGTCAGACTGTGGGCACATGTGCCCGATTAAACAAGCTTATTTTAAGTAAAGATCTCATCAGTTGCAATCTCTGAAGTGAGGATACAGTGCTGTTGATTTGATCTGCAATTTCCAGCTAACTGCAGAAAATTTCATTTTGAAAAAAGTATGATGGCATTAAACCTTATAAGTGTGCTACAGCCTCTTCCACTGTAAGAGCACCGTAATACGAGCATTATCCCAGGGAGGCTGTGGTTTCGTTTTATGATATGATGAGCAACAAGTCAAAATGGAGTGGGATAGGGCCAGAATGGCAGAGAATGCTCCCCGAAAAACACTCACACCCCATTTGCACAGTATGGATTCCATAAAGGATTTTTTCGATGTATAAATCCAGTTTGTTCTGGAGGGGAGGCAAAAATGGTGACAATTTAGGATCAATTTACCCAAAGAAAGTCCAACTGTTAAATAGACAGGGATAGCAAGAGCAATACTGGACAAAGATACAGAACTAAGGGAGAATGATCACTGAAATGAACTTCATTTGAGAAATGTTGAAATATCAGGGAAGGGAAGTGATGTAGACAGGGCAAAGGTGCACAGCTGCTCCTCTATGGGTTGCTGCCAGATACTGCATTTGTATCTTATTAAACAAACCAGGAACTTAGAAAAAAATATGGGTTATCTATTTATGCATTTCTAAAGTGAGTTAAGTCAGATTAACATTAACATCAAAGTGCTGCTTGATTCAATCACATCTCTTCTGAACTTTAGTGATTTTGCCTGAAGACTACAATGCTTGCCAAATACATGAGTCCAACAATTCAAAAGAAGTTATCTGTACGCAAAAGAGATCAACCAAATAACTAGAATATGTATTTTATTTATCAGTATATCTGGGAAAAAGAGAAAAAAAAACCACCAACAACAAACCCATCTACTGAATTCCATTAATTCCTTGAATTCATAGTTCTAGAGAGAAAATTTTCTGTGCGTAAATATATAAATAATCCCCAAACAGAACAGGCAGAGAATTTACAACTTTCTTAGAAAGCACAAAACACCAGGCCAGAGGGCAGTGGAACCAAAGGTATGTGGCTGGCCAGCCCTTGCTGATGATTACATTCTGTAAGTGATTAATATAAGGCTGGTTAAGTCGTGTTAAATTTCAGCATTACACAGACTGCTGCCTCTTCTCCAGGCACTTCTCAATATCTTCCAACACTTGGACAGCTGCTTTTGGAATACGAGTCCCTGGACCAAACACATTGGTAACGCCAGCTTCATACAGGAAGTCATAATCCTGTCCAGAAAGAAATGTAAGATCTATAGTTAAAAGTGCAACAGAAAATTGACCTTTACAGTCCCTGTATGCTCTATCCTGCATGATGGGCCTGAGCAATCATTTGCATCAACTCCCAGAGACAGGCAGCACAGCATCAAGGGAAATGGCAAAAAAACAGTAGTTGGAGGAATAAAGAAATACTAAAAAACATCCACAGGAATTACCATCAGACTAATGTCAGATGCTTGAAAATATTCAGAAGTCAACTGGATACGACCCAGAATAACCTAATCTAAATTTGATCTATATTCTAATTTTGAAAATGCTGCTTTGGACAAGGGCTTGGAACAGGTGACTGCTAGTGGTCTTTTACAATCAATGTAACTCTGATTTTATGATTGTCCTGAAATTCCAAAAAAGAAAATGGGAAGCAGTTATCTAGTCTCTCTTATTTCTATATAGGGTATACTACACCTTTTCCAACCACAAGCTAGTAGCATCCTATTGAGAGGTACTGGACAGAACACAGGTTGTCGCTTAGAAAAATATTATGAATTTTGTTTGTTCATTTAAAAAGTTTGTCCGTCCTGAACACTTACCTGATTGGCTGGAGAAGGAAGTCTGGGAAAAGGGAGTAACGTGATTTGTATGCAAATCTCTTTAGACAGAAGATGACCCTAAAGGTGACACAGCCAGGCACACTGTGGATGAGCTAATGAAAAATTTAGGAGAGAGGCACCGATCTGACTGCAAGGGAATCCAAACTGTTCAACAGATTAGGAGAAATAGTTAAGGAGAGGGAATGCGAGACAACACTAATCCTGACAAAAGGGAACCTGAGGAGAGGCTAAACAGAGAATAAGATGTGTAGCCTACAGATGCTGGGACAAGCCACGTGTCTTAGTTGCTAGCTGTGCCTCTTCAGAACTATTACTGGTAGTTGTAGATTCTCTTCAGACAGGAGCTAGCCTTTACCAGTATTTTGCAAGGTACTGGTAATCGAAAACAACAGAGCGTAAAGAACACCTCCCTGAGGCTAGTCTTTTCACAACACAAGTTAATATTCCATCCAACAAACAATGTAAGTTAAACCAGGACACAGTGCACAGAAAACCAGATCAAGGAGACCTGACAGCACTCTGGGACCATCCTGCAGATCTGTGCTGAACCTGGTGATTGTACATGGCAGCCTTCAGCACCGTAAATCACCTCTGACATTCAGCGAATATAAGAAATAGCTAAAAACAGCACAGGCAGAAATAAATCAGTCTCCTATTCTTGATGGAAATAATGTTGACACGTACCTGAGGTGGGATGACACCTCCACATATGACAAGAATGTCTGGCCGGCCAAGGGCATCAAGTTCTTTGATGAGTTCAGGCACAAGAGTTTTATGACCTGCTGCAAGCGTGCTCACACCAACGCAATGCACGTCTGCATCAACCGCCTGCTGGGCCACTTCTCGAGGTGTCTGTATGGAAACAGGATTACGTGACAACTAATAGTTAGCCCCAGCCTGTTTTTTGAGCAAGCATTAGGGAGGAAAAATCACTGCATTTGAAATACTTGGACATTGAAATGATTGGACACTGCTCAGTCATACCTGGAAGAGGGGACCTATGTCCACGTCAAAGCCAATGTCTGCAAATCCTGTAGCAATAACTTTAGCTCCTCTGTCATGGCCATCTTGACCCATCTTTGCAACCAGTATACGAGGCCTGCGCCCTTCACGATCCATGAACTTGTTAACTCTGATTGAAAATACGTATTGTATCATTGTAAGTCACTGAGATTCACTAAAAGCATTTCCACAAATTAAAAAATATCACTGGCTGCAACTGTAGCATAATTTCTTTACATCCAACCAAAAGATCTTCCAAGTCATGGTTTCCTTATGTAGTCTGAACACTATTTTAATATTAATGCTATATGATTACTAACTGATTTCTTGTATTTACTATCCTGAACAATAAAACATTCTTTTTTGAAGAAAACCACTCTACTACTTTGCTGCTTTGCAATGGAAAAAATACTGCATTCCCTGAGGATTTAATGAGCTGAATTACAACCAACTTAAACACAATTCTTAGATTTTAAGAATAATTATGACCAATTGTTTCAAAAGTATGCATGGCACACAGGCTCTAGAGTTGGGTCTTAGACATGTTGTGCATTGGCACATCACCATTCAACAGGGCAAAAGTCTGTGCAGAAAAGGACTACCATATCCCCTATGCTGGGCGCTCATTCGAGTGCCTCCCTTCTGGTTAGTGGCAGTTCAGATTTCTGTTTAATTAAAGTGACTGTGTAACCACAACCGCAGAGATTAATCTTTCACCTTACTTCTCATTATCCATGTATTGCCAGTATCTGTCCTTGAGTGGGATGCTAAGACGACTGTTTCTCAGAAATATTACTAACATGAGTTTTTTAATATTGTACTGTTCTGAGCATTCTGTTAATGATAAAGTTGTACGGGCTTGGTGCACCTTGAAACCATATGCTGACCTAGCTGGGTTAATCGCTGTATGAATCCATTGGTTTAGTTCGTGGAAAAGAATAACTCGAGATAAAGCATTTATCAGCAAGGATTTAAACAGCCTCAGGAGATGATGCCAGGACAAGAAAATGCATTGTGTAAGAGCAATAAAAAAAGAACTCTGACATCTTAAAAAGGAATTATATCAAGATAGGTGGGGGAAGCAGACTGACAAAGCTACTACTTGAGGATCTACAGGAGTTGGGCCTGCCTCCTCTATTCCTAAGGACTGTTAAGAATATCAACCAAGTAGGTATCTGAATTGATTTGTAATGTCTTAAAATCCTTCTCTTTGTATTGTTTTCTATTCCCACATTCTTGTTTTCTTATTTACCCACGCAGAGACTCCCTTTCAACAAACCCAGCTCTTAGGTGCTCCAAAGCCTGCCAAGGTAAGACCACCTGAGGGACTGCAACCCAGGGCTTGAGTTAAGAGTGGGGCAAGTGTGAAGTTCCACCTTTGAGGGCCTGTGCAAAGGTGACATGTAGCAAAGCTAGTTTCATTACCACTAACTGGTACACTAACTGGTTCATATGACCTTGGACATATGTAAAAAGGGAGCTAGATCTTGATTCTCAAATAATCAGTTCAGTTCAACTTCATGTAAGGGCATAGGGGAATGGTTTCAAACTAAGACAGGGGAGATTTAGGTTGGATATTAGGAGGAAGGTTTTCACTCAGAGGGTGGTGAGGCACTGGAACAGGTTGCCCAGAGAGGTTGTGGATGCCCCATCCCTGGAGGCATTCAAGGCCAGGTTGGATGGGGCCCTGGGCAGCCTGCTCTAGTAGTTGGCAACCCTGCCCAGAGCAGGGGGGTTGAAACCAGATGATCTTTAAGGTCCTTTTCAACCCAGGCCATTCTATGATTCTATGATTCTATGATAATTACAAATACTTACATTCAAAATAAACATTTGAAATAAGAAAAGATGGTGTCATCTCCCAGCACAACTACCTTCAAATCAGGCTAAATATCACCACTGTGAAGCCATCACAAGATTCCCTTTTAAGAGATCCTGTAACTCTAATGTATAAGCCCCAGTGCAGAGGGGACTTACAAGCATTGATCCATATTACACTGCCACCCGCTACAGCAATTCAGTCTCTTCTTGCAGAAGTTGCCAAAAGGCACAAATTAGTCACCATTTTCACACATACTGCAATCTTCTGGTGTCTTCTCCTTAGCGATATGAGTAAGTAACAACCATAGGCTGGAAGGTGTATGTCCAGCTGTCTGATATCCAGACAGATTTTAGCCTTACAATTTTAGAAAGAAGGTGCAGGGACAATTTATGGGCTGCCCCAAACCAGGCTTTCCAAATATGAATAGCTGGAAATATTTGTAGAGACTACTATTACACAGTCTTCCAACAAATCAATCCAATCTATTGAGACTTCACGCAGTGTTTCTCAGCTTCTTAATCCCAAGGTTGCCCAGTCTATTTAAACAAAATCTTCAAACCATAAAACCAGCTCAGTGAATTTTGTTTACAAGCAAATATAAATTTATTTAAGTTCTGACTCTTCTCTTATTGCACTGATTTCTTCTCATCCTGCTTACTTGCTTACAGGCATGAGAACGCCTGCGCAGGCGGTTGTTTTGTTCTGAGGAATGTAACTCAAGTTTTGGGGAATGCTTTGACTAGCACATATACCTAATGGATTAAATGTGAGGCCATGTTAGGCTTCCTGGGAAGCTATTCTCACCTATTGATGGCATGCAGAATTTCATCACTCTCTCCAAACTCCTGGCGGTAAGCTCCGCTCACCATTCGGTCACTGGCTTTATGCTCTCCAAACACCTTCTTCATTGCATCTGTTATTTCTCCAACGGTGCACCTAAGACACAGAGTATTAATCCCATCAGAAGGCCTCCACGAACCCGGAATACAGAAATGACTGGCAGTAGCCCAACTACTTGCCTCGCTGCAGGAGCAAATTCAATTACACTTGTTTCCCCTGTGGTCCTATGACTCTGAACATCTGACGCATCCACTAATAGAACATGCAAGAGTATTTTTAAGAAAATACTGTTTTGTTGATGTGAGAAGTGACTTTACGTACGACAATGCAACTGGGACTGTTGCACAGCAAAATATTTCAGCAAATCAATTTTTCTCAACTGGGAATTTTTTAATGCTCAGATTGTAAGATCTTGCATTTGGACTTTACTAAAACTCAAAATATAAAACAGGACAATAAAAAAAAAGAAGAAAATACACAAAAGCAGACTACAACCTAACTTGTTTACTGGAATTCATTTGTCTTGACCTTGCTGTTTATATTTTAGTACTTACTGTTCTTCTTATCTGCTTCTCACATAGCTCTATTATCCACTGAAATGCAGAAGAAGCTGGGAGAATCTATTTACATGCAAGTTACAAGCTCTGTTTGCTACTGGAAACACTGTTTGTATTAGAAATAATACACATTTTACTGCTGCAGCACAATTGCCAGAAGCAAACCAGGTTGTGCTGTCTTCTCATAAGAAGTAACAGCCTCTGTTCCAAAGCATTTAAAAATCTTGTGCTTAATGGATTCCACCTTTCCGTGTAAAATCTATCATGAAGACTTGTACCAAGAAGACAATGCTGTGCTCCAGTTACAATTGAGCCCACAACCAAATACTAAGGAAAGGAGTCTACTTAGAAGGGAAAAACAACTTATCTGTGGAGAAAGAGTAGTTCACCTAGCAGTTCCATCACACCAAGCTTCTTCTGGTAAGAAATGAACTGGCAGTTGGTACTGTATAATGATTTTGAAGGTATGCCACTAAGCTCCTGATGAAATCTTACATCAATATATTCAGTAAAAATATTTTAGCTTATACTTGAACAGGAAAAGAGTAAAAAATTTGTAAAAAGAAATGAGTATGACTTGCTGCAAACTTTGTCACAGTGAAAGGAAGAAAAATAGTACCCTTATAAAACACTTTGAAAGTATGCTTAGAGATACAGAGACCAAACCCTACCCATATGGCTACTGCTAAGCACTTTTCAAACCCCTGGAATGCATATTTTTATAGCTAAATGTAAAACAACAGGAAAGTTACTCTTAGGTGAAATTAGGTTAACCATCCTCTAAGCTTTTAATATAAAATGCTCAAAGGACGTTTGGACAAGATGCAACTTCTTGTCCACATACTTTTATAAGAGGATGACCAAATGAGTTGTACTCAGGTTTCCTTCTGCTGTTTGCATTTCCAGTAGGTATTATCTGATTCCTACCCTACACAATCGTACATCCAATATAAGAGAGATTTCTGCTGTATTAACTGAATGCTTCAGAACATTTCAGAGAGGTATTTTACTTTCTGTGACTGCCCAGCTCTTTTGCTCTTTTGCTAGTTCATGTGTTGTATACTCAGCAAACTTAACCATAGTTAACATGAGCCAGCAATGAACACTTGCAGCCCAGAAAGCCAGCTGTACCTGGGCTGCATCAAAAGCAGCGCGGCCAGCAGGGCGAGGGAGGCGATTCTCCCCCTCTACTCCACTCCTGCAAGACCCCACCTGGAGCACTGTGATCAGCTCTGGGGCCCCCAGCATAAGAAGGACATGGACCTGTTGGTCCAGAGGAGGCCACGAGGATGACCAGAGGGCTGGAGCACCTCTCCTATGAAGACAGGCTGACAGAGTTGCAGCTGTTCAGCCTAGAGAAGAGAAGGCTCTTGGGAAACCTTACAGCAGCCTTCCTACAAGAGAGGGAGAGGGACCCTTTATCAGAGAGTGTAGTGATAGGACAAGGGGTAACAGCTTTAAACTAGAATAGATTTAGGTAGAAATTCTTTACTCAGAGGGAGGTGAGGCACTGGAACAGGTTGCCCAGAGAAACTGTGGATGCCCCATCCCTGAAGGTGTTCAAGGCCAGGCTGGATGGGGCTTTGAGCAACCTGGTCGAGTGGGAGGTGTCCCTGCCCATGGCAAGGGGGTTGGAATGAGACGACCTTTAAGGTCCCTTCCAACCCAAACTGTTTCACAATTCTGTGATTCTATAATCTGTAACTACTTTAATATAAAATGGCAGAAATAGCAGAAATTCTATCTTGAGCATATAGGTGAGATCTGTAATGCCTATGCTGGAAGGTGGCCTCTTATCTCTAGGTATCACTCTTCATGGTTGGCCTGCTTTGTCTAGAAGAGACATTTACTCATGTTATTGACACACGCTTTATCACTTTTTGTCATCTCCCCTCCCCCTGACTTTCTGGAATTATATTTTGAAAGTTCTCTGCTTTTGCCCATTTTCTTCCTCAGCACAATGAGGAGTTCATATCTCGATTCATGAGGATCGTAGCTGAGAAAAGCAACCAATGCAAAGTAACACCAAATTTATATTATCTGTAAGGCTGTGTGTGAATGGGACTTAGACTGATACTGTCTTCAAATTTGTTAATTAGTAATGCTTTAGCATGCGTTGGTTACAAAGCAGGCTGTCCATGACTGCAGCAGAACCCACTGACATCACTATGTATTACTCCTCATTTTTACAGTACCTAGGGGTGTGGAATCTCAGAAAGCTTAGCAAGTACTACCTGAGTGACAGTAGTTCTCAGACCTTATTCACTGTTTCTTTTTTTTTTTCGGGACATCTAAATAATCACATGAATATTACTGTTGTCTGATATTACTGAAAAAAAAACTGAAAAGCAGACTGCATAAATGTTAGATTAAGTGACTTCCCCAGGGTTGAGCAGCGAGTTTGCAGCAGACTGACAAATACTATCTAGAAATACTGACTCCCCCTCAAAGTGCTAGGCATCACAGATAGCAGATTGACATAGATGCATCCCATGCATAAACACTGTTAATTTACTCCTGTGTAAACACTGTCTGTTTGCTGAAGGCTTACCATGGCATAACATGCGTCTTCTCTTCTGGAGAAAACCATAAGTTTAAATAAATCTTTCTCCTCCCTTTTATTTTTTTCCCAAAGCAGTGTATGAGCACAACTTCAATTTTAAATTGAAGTGCAACACATGTAAGTATACTTATGTTGTGCTCTTCTGTTCTTGTTATGCAGAAGAGTGACGAAAGTTTCATTTAACAGGTGAAAAAGAAATGGTTTGGACTACTAGTTTTATTGAAGTATAATCCGGTGGCTGGGATTAAGCTAATTGTGTACTGCACAAAAAGTGAAATACATTTCTTTCTTCTGTAAATGCTGCTTCTGAAATCCCTTTAGGGTATTTCAAAAATTCTGTCCCAAGTCCCTGCAACCCTTAAAATTCAAAATTCCTAAGTAATAATAGTTTTACTTTTAAACTGCTCATGAATGTTGTCCTACTATTTGCCAATAAACATTTTTTGAAAAATCTCTGCTTAATTCTTAGTCCTGCTGCATCAGTGGGTGCCATCTATGCATCCACAGTGGGACAGCTCTTTTTGGAGCCAGCAATACAGCCTCTTTTCTTAACACGAGGAAAATCACATTTTTAATGATGATTACACTTTTCTTTAATCAGCTAATCATAACATTAGACAAGTTATTTACAATCTGGATATACAAAAACCTTCCCATTTCTGTTTACCTTTACAGTAATATTTCATTCTGGATATGATTGTTTTCATGTCACTATTGTAAAATTTAATTAGAATAATTCTTCTTATTTATCTATAGTTATTTCAATGCATGTTGATAAAAACCTACTAAAGAATTATGCAAACTTGAGAAACCTGAAGTCACTTTGCCTTTGTTTTATAAATTTGTGTTTCTTTCATGTGACTGTCACTCAGTTGTCTTGTGTGGAATGACATTTCATTTGCACCCTTTGTTTTGGTGGAAAACACGTAATTTACAACCTAATCTATGTTTTTAAGTAAATCTATCATTTTGAAGTAGAGACCAAAAGTTAGCTATAAAATCTGTTTTATGTTTTATTAGCCTATAGCCCTTAAAACATGCCTGGTGGCAAGGACAGCATGTTTCTACATAAAATGTTGTCTGTCCTATGAATTTTTACATTTTTCAGAATTATTTTTGACCAACTATGCTATATCAGATCCCTCAACTTTTCAGAGATTCTCTGAGCTTCCTCAAAACCAGGGAATTTCCAAACAAGAGGAGCGTGGCTCTTAGCTAAGCTTTTGGGCATTTCAACAAGGACTATGGGATGGAAGACAACCACAACTGTGAGGGCCAGAGAGAATATCATTCAATTCAGTGTGTCCTATCAGGCATAGGATCCTTTAGCTAATTGCGTTGTGACTCTCTCCCAGTGTTTCACAAGCAGCTGCAGAGGCTTCTGCAGAAATATAAAATTTGACAAGAGGAAGTCAGTGACCACAATGTGCCTGTTAAGACTGTCACCTTCTGCCTGTTCAGTCTCACATTACTGCCACTGCCTCTGTGCATTTCACCAGTAATGAGATGTAGCACTGTGTAATCAGGTGACAAAGTACTCGGAGGACACAGACTGTGCAGACCAAGAAGCAGCACTACATGTGCTTCATGCCTTTGTCCATACTCGCCTACTACTTGTCAAGGATGAATGTGCTCACCTGAAAATCTTTTCCCAACTTGCCCTTACCCGAAGGGCTCCCTGTAGATGTTCACAGAGCTCACAACCCTCTTTCAAACACTCTTTATCAAATGCCATGATAACTTCATTCGGTGGTCACATCCCATACTTGGACTACGTAGTTTCAGGGAAGAGAGAAGTTTTATTCTGTTTGCAACTTACAAAGTGGACCTGCAGTCCATTAATGCTTTTATAAACAATAAAAACTAAGTCCCCAGGGAGAGAAACTAGCAGTTAATTGGTCAATTTTGGTAGGGAAGACATGAATCCCTGGAAAATCCAACACTACCCTCCAGTAACCCCTACAGTTCAAAGGCAGGTGCAGGCAGACATGCTGCTAGCAGTGTTGTGACAGGCTCTCCATAGGACAAAATGTATTCAAAATATGGCTGTTAGTGTTCAAGGAAAGGGAATGATGGAATTTGAGAACTTACAGGAAAAAAAATAGGAGCGCATCCCAATAAGGAGTGAATTTGTCTTGTTCATTTCTGGGGCATTTAGTTAATTAAGGAACACTTAGATATGATATATTCTAGGGACTGATGCTTACTTTGAAGCAGGAATGAAAACAGTCTTAAAAGCACCGTAGGCGAAAAAAGTACACATTCCACTGGACTCTAAAAGATGCCTCACTGCTCTACTTAAGAGCATCTTTTACATCTTTGCCTGGCTAAAGAAACTTATTTCTCCTTCAATCGAAAAATGTTTTCACACCAAGCTCTGGTGCAAGGAAGGATGAAGCAACAGACTATATTAATATTGTGCATATCCATTTTCACATCTCAGACACTTCTCAAGCTCCCTGACCTATGAAACAGCAGGGTGGCTGAGAAACACAGTTATATCCTGAAACTGCTAAAAGTCTGAGCCTTAAACAACACAATGTTTGTGAACGACATCATTTCAGATGAGATACTTTGTATCTCTATTGTTCTTTATGAGAAATTAAAGCATAACTTTAAGAGACTGTAAAATGTAATTGTCTATCTTACAACATCAAACTGCAGCCATCATTTACTTCATCTCTGAAGCAAACCAAAACATCTTGAGAGAGCAACCTTGCTGACACCATACCCAAGAAGAGTTGAAAGATGAAAATGATCAGTCAGTTTTCACACAGCAGTTGGATATTCACCCTCACCCCCAATACCTGGAACGTGCTGCTTCCACTGCAAGAGCCAGTAAATTGCCTTCACCAGTAGCCGCACACTGTGTTAGAGCAGCAAGACATTGCTGGGCTGCTGCTGGATCTCTACTAGCCTTCACCTAAAGTGCAGAAGAAAAATACTTGGTCTGAGTAAGAAGTGTTGCATGCTTTTAAAGCAAAACTACATAGCTATTATCTATCTTAGTTTTAGAAAATGTAAAGTTCTCAATTTTGAAAGGTTATTTATATACTCATGAGACTATCTGAAAGACAGTGATTAAAACCAAATGAAGATAAAAAAAAACATTTTTGTTTGAATTTTAATACTTTGTTTCTTGGGGTTTTCCATCAGTCTCCACTGAATTTCATGAACAGAAATCCAGCTTCTCCACTAAACACTAGAGTGGATCCTCAGAAATTTGAGGGTCACGGTTTTGGGAAGCCACCTTTCTGTAATATTTACTCAGGTTCTATCTGCAATTATAATAGTTTTCATTTTTAAGAAGGTAGTTCCCACCTTATTAATCTTCTCGATCTGCTTGCTACGGACTGAAGTATTATCAATAGCCAGAACTTCGACTGTCTCCTCTTTTTCTAGCTGATGCTTGTTTACTCCAACAATTACTTCAGACCCTATTTCCAATGGAAATACCAGAAACTTAGAACACATTTGCAAACTACTGTGAAAAGACACGATATTTATATGACAAGAAAATTTTGAGCAATAAAATGCATTGCTTTGCTTTATAATTATACACATTTCAAATACTTAAAAAAAATATAGAAAGTACTTAAGTCTATTTTCTATATTTTATGACAAGAGATGGTTAGATGCATGAACATTCAAGTCAGTGAATACTGGGCAGAAAAAAGATTTGAAATAGAATATGTATCTTACAAACTCAGTAGTGACTCACTAATGTATATCAGCTATATTTCTCTCTTTTAAGTTTACATAACTGAATCTTACAGAATTAAGCAAAAGCACTGTTCTTCTGTACTGCTCTGCATTTACTTTTCTTATTTTACCAGACAAATAAGAAAGTGAAGTTCCTACTTAAAAATTACTCCATGTGAATAAAAATTAAATTATCATGTTCAAAAACTGTACTTTAGTTTTCAGCCAGTATGGACTTAACTATTGTTTTATCTGCAGTGCTTGATAACATTACTACACTCTTCAAAGAAATATGAAGTAATTTACCTCGGGAGAGAAAACACAAAACTTTATTGATTATTCTTTATACTGGTCCTAGTTAAAAACCTGCTTCAAATGTACCCTCTGAAAAAAAAAAAAAAAAAAAAACCCGACTCCAAAGTGCTTATAACTTCTTTCATATTACTTCCTTCATGTTCAAGATATCCCTAGTTTCTGTTACTGGACTGTTACCAGAATGCAGACTACAAAAAGTAGAATGGAGGTAATAAACATATATATATATATGTTTATTATACATGTATATACATGTACATAGTTCTACATACACACACACCTCCACGTATACTTATTATTTGTATATATATATAATCACAAACAAAGAACTGCATCACCCTCTAAAACAAGATGACTGCATTTTTCCAGTCTTAAGGAGAAATGGGCACTTCTCAAGCAAAACAAGAAATTTGGCCAGATACATTCAATGTTGCCATCTGCTGGCAATCACAGTTTTAAGTTCAGGAGCCACAGTTTAAAGACACTATCTCAAAAACTAAGCAATTAACTATGGTAGACGCAATATACTCCATTAAAATAATGTTTGTAGCTCTTTGTCTAATCTAGTCTTCAATACGTCAAGCAAGACTGTTTTTATATTTATACTGAATTTCATATATAGTGCTATCTCTTTCCAGAAGCTTTCACTGACATTCAACTAAAAACTTACCATTTTATCACTCACATTCTGGTATTCCTAAACTAAGAAGAAAACAAATGAAAGCAAATGTGTGTAAAAAAACTTTATAAAAAGGTATTCCATTGGGAGTTTTCCCTTCTTGCATCTCCCTGCTCCCTACCAGAGTCAATCCTGGCTTGTCTTCGGGCTGCACACTCTTCAATACGAAGTTTGGGAATTCCCTCAGCAACAGCTTTGGCCATTCCACCCATTTCTTCAATTTCCTCAATGAGCTGAGAAATGCAGAGGATTGAGAAAAAAACAGTATTAGCAGGGTTCTCAAAACAAGTTTTGCACTTATACTACCATCCAAATTCTTACTACACCTAAATATACAGTCCTGTTCTCTTAAAAGTGTTTCCTATCTCTCTGCATCTCAGACTACACGTTTTGATATACATTAAGAGAGGTCTCAAACAAAGACCAGTTTTATTACCAAAACTGCATGAATTCAAGAACAGTGCATGTTCAACCAGAAACACCTGTTGTTTTCCCTTCATGAAGAACTAAAATTTGAGACCTTGATTCTGCACTGACTTCTCCCTGCCAACCTGCCCTCACAGTTACATACACAAACGGATTGAAAAAAGCCAAGGTCATTTCTCAGATCCTGAAGACATGTGGTATGGCATGGTCACAGAATCACAGAATAGTTAAGGTTGGAAGGGACCTCTGTGACCATCTGTTCCAAGCCCCCTGCTCAAGCAGGGACACGTAGAACAAGTTGCCCAGGACCGCATCCAGGTGGTTTCTGAAGATCTCCAAGGAGGAGACTCCAGAACCTTTCTGGGCAACCTGTGCCAGTGCTCTGTCACCCGCACAGCACAGAAGTGTTTCCTGATGTTTAGATGGAACCTGTGTTCCTGTTTGTGCCCACTGCCTCTTGTCCTGGCACTGGGCACCGCTGAACAGAGCCTGGCTCCATCCTCTCTGCATACTTCCTTCAGATATTTATAGACATTGATGAGATCCCCCTGATCCTCTTCTTCTCCAGGCTGGAGTCCCAGCTTTCTCAGCCTTTCCTCATAGGAGAAGGGGTCCACTCCCTTCATCATCTTCATGGCCCTTTGCTGGACTCTCTTGAACATGTCCGGGTCTCTCCTGTACTGGGGGGCCCAGAACTGGACACAGCACTCCAGGTGAGGTTTCACCAGTGCTGAGTAGAGGGGAAGGATCACCTCTCTTGATCTGCTGACAATACTTTGCCTAATGCGGTGACTCATGTTCAACCTGCTGTCCACCAGGACCCCCAGGTCCTTTTCTGCAGAGCTGCTTTCCAGCTGGGTGGCCCCCACCATATCCTCGTGCCTAGGGTTGTTCCTTCCCAGGTGCAGAACTCTGCACTTCTCATTGTCGAACTTCATGAGATTTTTGTCAGCCCATTTCTCCAGCCTGTCCAGGTCCCTTTGGATGGCAGCACAGCCCTCTGCTGAGTCAGCAACGCCCCCCCCATTTTTGTGTCATCTGCGAATTTACTGAGGGTGCGTTCTACCCCACTGTCCAGATCGTTAATGAAGACAGACAGGACTGACAAATATTGACCCCTGGGGTTCTCCACTTGTTACTGACCTCCAACTAGACTTCGCAGCCAGTTTTCAACCCACCTTACTGTCTGTTCATGTAGCCCGTGACAACAGGTTCTCTATGAGGATCTTATGCGTGACAGTGTCAAAGGCCTTACTGAAGCCCAGGAAGACAATATCCACTGCTCTCCCCTTATACATCAGGCTTGTGGTTTCATTACAGAAGCGTGTCAGGTTGGTCAAGCATGACTTTCCCTTGGTGAATCCATGCTGACTACTCCTGATCATTTTCTTCATGTGCCTGGAAATGGTTTCCACGATGAGGTGTTCCATCCCCTTCCCAGGGATCAAGGTCAGGCTGACAGGCCTGTAGTTCCCTGGGTCCTCCTTCTTGCCCTTTCTGAAGATGGAGGGACATTTGCTTTCCTCCAGTCTTCAGGCACTTCTCCCAGTTGCCACAATCAATCAAAGATTATACAGTGGCCTCACAATCACAGCTCCCTCAGGTTTTGTGGGTGCATCCCACCAGGGCCCATGGATTTGCAAATGTCCAGTTTGCTCAAGTATTCCCTGACCTGATCCTCTTCCATCAAAGATACATCTTCCTTCCTCTGGCCACTCAGCCTGGCCTCTGGGACCTGGAATTCCTGAAGGCCGGTCTTGCTGGTAAAGACTGAGGCAAAGAAGGCATTCAGTACCTCAGCATGTTGACTGTCCCAGGTAACCAGGTCTCCTGTTTCTTCCTTCAGGAGAGGGCCCACAATTTCCTTAATCTTCCTTTTCTCATTGAGGTACTTCTAGAAGCCCTTATTGTTGCCATTGATGTCCTTGGCCAGATTCAACTCTATCTGGGCTTTAGCTTTCCTAACTTGATCCCTGGCTGCTTGGACAATGTCTCTGTACTCCTCCCAGGTTACCTGCCCTTGCTTCCATCCTCTGTAGGCTTCCTTTTTGTGTCCTAAGCTTGGCCAGGAGCTCCTTGTTCATCCTTGCAGGCATCCTGACATTTTTGCCTGACTTCCTCTTTGTTGGGATGCATTGCTCCTGAGCTTGGAGAAGGTCATCCTTGAATGGGCCCCTCGTCCCTTCAGGGTTTTACAGAATCATAGAATATCCTGAGTTGGAAGGGACCCAACAAGGATGATCAAGTCCAACTCCTGGCTCCACACAGGACCACCCAAAAATCAGACCATATGTCTGAGAGTGTTGTCCAAACGCTTCTTGAATGCTGGCAGGCTTGGTGCCTTGTATGGCCAGATAATTGTCTGCCTAAATGCTTGGCTATTAAAATTTTGCTTTCAATAACCCCTAGTTTTAAGGTCTCAAGCAGACTACCACAGGCATGAGTAGGCATGTACCTAGGTAGGACTTCTACTTTTGAACCCCCCTTTTTTTTTTTCCTTACACGTGAAACAGAGACCCCATAAAATAAGGAGTCTTCAGAGTGCAAGGGACTTGATCATTTGATTTTTTGTTCTATGCTGGGATATCTCCTTTCTGAATTTAGTCTGCTGAAAGGCTGATGTCCCTCTCTAAATGCTGTATTTTTATAAAGTTCATTTACTATAAAATCACTGAAGCACAACCGTAAAAGAATTTTGTCTTAAGAAGCTACCAACATATCAAATAGTCCCTTAAAAACATTTCTCAAAACTCCTATACCTAAAATTTTCACACAAAACATAGAAGGCCGTGCAAACTGACCTTTAAAGCAGCTTCATAGACATCGTTGGTGAGGCACTCCATGAGGTAAGATCCCCCCCAGGGGTCTGCCACTTTAGGAATACCTGACTCCTCCTGTATTATGATCTGTGTATTCCGAGCAATGCGAGCACTCTTCACTGTAGGCAAACCCAAAGCTTTGTCAAATGAATTTGAATACAAAGACTGCGTACCTCCAAACACTGCAGCCATTGCTTCAATGGTAGTACGAATAACATTGTTAAAGGGATCCTGGAAGGAAAAGAAAAGCTCTGAAGGTCAAAGCTTCTGCCACGGGACTGAGGCATATTAGTCACGCATATACTACTGCAAAGAAAATAAATAAATAAATTAAACCGAGGCACAGAAGTTAAATAACAATGGCTGCAATCAGAACCTAAAAATAACTCTCATTGCATGACTGACTGAGATGCAAGCCCTGGAATAAGAGCTGGAACCCAACTCTGACCCCACTTGGTAAACTACATATGTAGTCCAATGAGTTACTTTCTCATTGTGGAGTGATGCAACTCAACACGAAAAGCAGAAAGTGCACCCAGTTTCAAAAGAGCAGATGATCTCTAACATTACTTCACTCTTCAGCAACAAAAGACAGGAACACGAATGACTTCCTTGCCTGCTCAAATGAATTCTCAAGCCAGTGATCTTGAGAAAAAGGTGCCTCTACTGCCTCGTTCAGCTGCATTCTGAAAGGATAACTTATCAGACAAATCCAAGGGAGAGGTTCACCCTGAGTCCTGAATCAACATAAGCATCTCTCTACACTTCTTTCTCCACATAACAGGTTTGGACCCTATTCTCATTTCAGTATCCACTAGACTGGGAGATATATGCCTAAGACAATGATTCCAGAATGAAAGTGAAACCAGACAATGAAAACTTAGGCACTGAGACTCTGCCTAACACCGTATTTGAATTCTTTTGCAAATACAGACTGAAGTCCTTAGTTTCTGCCATTTTACCTGAGCACTACAAGGCAATCATGAATACTGATGTATTTCCTAAACAAACATTCTGGAAAGCAATGCTGCTGACATTCAAGATGACTTTTTGTGTTATGCATGCAAAACGATGCATACAATACTAGTGTGTACATTTGTCAGACTGAAAGTAAGACAACTGTCTCCTTGAGAAAGCTGTATCTTTATGAGTAAAACCAGCAGCCCCCTTTAAGATATACACCCTAAAAACATACTTTAATCAGGAAATAGATGAGAGTCGAATTTCTAACCTGCTCAGTGAGTGACCAACCCGAAGTTTGACAATGAGCTCTCAGCAGAAGAGATTTGGGATCCTTGGGCTTAAACATTTTCTCTACCAAGTGAGCCCACAGCCGCCTCCCAGCTCGTAGCTTAGCTATTTCCATATAAAAATTCATGCCAATTCCCCAGAAGAAGGAAAGTCTGCAATAAGAGCGCATGAACAGGATAAAATATTAAACTGTTCTAAAACCTGTATTTTAGTAAAGCACAAGTCCTACAGCAAGGTCCCTGATTAATTTAATTTTACAGATATAACCCCAACATAAGATGATAGGAATGTTCCTGGACAGTGATGCCAGTTGCTTCAGAATGACACACATGTATGCCAATAAACCGTGCTGTTTAGCCTGGAGAAGAGAAGACTGAGAGGGGATCTTATCAATGTAGACAAATATGTTAAGGAAGGGTGTCAAGAGGATGGGGCCAGACTTTTTTTGGTGGTGTCCAGAGACAGGACAAGAGGCAACGGGCACAGACTGAAACACAGGAAGTTCCATGTGAATACGAAGAAAAAATTCTTTACTGTGAGGGTAACAGAGCACTGGAACAGGTTGCCCAGAGAGGTCATGGAGTCTCCACAACCTCTTCAAAAGCTGCCTGGATGTGATCCTGTGTAACGTGCTCTAGGTGACCCTGCTTGAGCAGGGGGGTTGGTCCACATGGACCCAGAGGGTCCCTTCCAACATCAACCACTATGTGTCTCTATGTAACTTCCAAACAGGGCAACTGCAGGCAAACTGCCACTGGCAATGGTCACTGGAACTGCTAAGATGTCCCCAGCGATTGCCTCGGGGAGCCCTAGCTCAAGCAGTGCTCCAGCAGGTCACCAATACAGACAATGACACTCTAGTTTCAGGGAATGCTCCCGGACAAAATCTTCTTGCGTAGCTATTGCTCACAAACTACTGAAAACAAGAAGACGTTACAGATTATGAGCATGCTTTCATCCTTCTGACAATTTTAATCCAAATTCAACATCAATTCAATACTGGATAACATAGCACGGAACAGACCAATCGATCTACTTTTTTTATTTACAACTTCTAAGATTTATAAAAGCTAATATGCACAGTTAAAGCCAATAAAACTCATTATACTAAAAGTGCACTGAATTAGTTACTGGAACAATTTGCCAAAGGCTCTTACAGTCTCCATCACTAGAAAGTCTGACAGTAATGCTGTATCTTTTTCTACATGAGCCACTTTAGTTTTGTCACAGATCTTGGAAACAGAAGTTAATGCATCCGTGTCCTACAGTCTGACTGTGCAACAGGCTACATGAACCACACGTGTTTTTTAGACTCACTGTATATTTAGGTAATGTGTAAATCAGAATGACTAGACAACTGAAACTGTGATTCTGCTCAGTTTGGCAGTAACTAAACAATGATATAATATTCTGGTGAAATCAAAATGACATTTTTAGGAAACATGCTATTATAAATTGCTTGAAATATCTTAACTTCTGCTTGCTAAACATGTTTTTTTTTTTCCCAATATTTCAAAGTAATGCTAGGTAACAAAAGGTGCAATAATACTGCAAGAGCTCTTGATACATCCTGCAGTCCCTAAAGCTACAACTGTATTAGTAATGCTTGGGCTTGTGAATGAATTTTATTTAGTTTATTAGCACAGATGTAGTCTATGGACTGTTGGACCGATAGTTTTTGTTTTGTGGGTTTTTTTTGTTACAAAGTTTCAATGGTAGGAAAATGTATCTGCAATAACAGCACTGCCAATACTGCTTGTGCATGTAAAACTAGGGGTTTTTACCAAAAATGAGTTTTGTACTTGCAAATTTGTTTAGCTCACCTTGGTGCAAATTCATCAATGGTAAGGCCAGCTTTAAGTCCAGTTCTGCAGTATTCCAAGCCATCTGCTATAGTATAAGCTAATTCTAGAATGGCATCAGCTCCTGCCTCTTGCATATGGTATCCACTGATTGAAATGGAATTAAATTTTGGCATATACTGCAAAAAATAAAAGGCAACAGTGTATGACAGCAGAAGGGAGGGGAGAATCAGATAATTGTGCTACCAACATCCACAAATAATCCATTCTTGTAGATTGCAAATACAACATATTAAATGGTGTTTGCAGATGTTTATTTCACATGCTTTTACCCTTTTTCATTATTCATTGTGTTTAAGCTATCATTCATCATGATCATCCTCTTTCTCAAGGTGTTCCACCTCTTCAATGAAAATGCAACTAAGAAAACAATTGGTAGTACTGAACTTCCAGTCATTAGTTCAGGACTTTACTCATTTCATTATCTTCTTCTCATGATTCATTTCACGCAAGAAGTACTTCAAGATTTCTTACCTCCTTGCTCCTGCTTATAGCTGTATAACGCTTCTTAACTATGTGGCTTCTTATTCCCTGTGCAACAAACAGCCTCTCTACTCTTTGACTCTAAGATTCCTGCCATCCTTTCAGAGTTAGGCCCGTCTTAATCTGATTTTGATTTACTTCATCCTAAAATTTATGCCGTAAGTGATTTGGGACCTTAACTTGTCTTAAGTTGTCCTCCTGTCTGCTTCCACAACTGCATCCTTCTCCACTACGACAGGTCTTCCTGTCTTCTGCGTTGTTCTGCAAAGTTCCTCATACATAGTTTACTAGGTATAATAATGAAGTAAATACACTTAAATAATGAATACCTTTGAGGTGTACTGGAAGATGTCAGCAATAATCCGCATTGATGGTTCTGGAGGGAAGATGTACGTATTTCGGACCATGAACTCCTTCAATATGTCGTTCTGGATTGTCCCTGTCAGCTTGGCCTGAGGCACTCCCTGTTCTTCTCCAGTTACAATGAATGTTGCCAACACAGGGATAACTGCTCCATTCATTGTCATAGAAACTGACATTTTCTCTAAAGGAATTCCATCAAAAAGGATTTTGGTGTCTTCCACTGTATCAATGGCAACTCCAGCCATTCCAACATCCCCTCGAACTCGTGGATTATCTGAATCATAACCACGATGGGTAGCTAAATCAAAAGCAACAGACAATCCCTGTTGGCCAGCTAAATGAGAGAAAAAAAAAGAGAAAGAGAGATTCAGAAGTGTTAAACAGCTGAATTAGAACTGAATCTAATTTTATTAATTTTATTTTACATCATCCAAGCTTGTACAATAAACCCATTTTTGCTGCTAAACACTGCTCCCTGCTCAAACTTGTCCAAGGTCATCTAATCTACAGTAAATTTAACTTTTAAATGAAAAAGCTTTTAATTGACAAAAAAATATTGTAGTCCTTCCAGCTCAGCCACATAATCAGCTTAGTGTGCTTAACAAATTACTGAGTAACATTTTAGCCACAAATTAGAAATGCGCATATACATTTAGAGTCAGGGCTTACATCCAGAAATACTACTTCACTTAGTTGGAAACAAACGTGTGGTAAACCACGTCACATTAACTTCTCTTTATCACAAATCAAACACATGCACACAGATTGTTTCCATGGCTCTTCCGACCTATGTTGATTATTCCTGATGAGCAGTGATGCAGTACTAAATCTGCAGTAAGAGAAAATTATTGATATAAAGTAGCGAACTGGACTGTTAGAGCTCTTTGGCAGACTTGTTGCTGCAACCTGAGAGCAGTACCTGAAACTCTACAAATCCCAGACATTCATCCTCTGATCAGCATTGCTGCTCCTGAAGAAACTGTATCTAATCCCTTTGCAAATCAGCTTCCCATCATCATCAGAACTCTTAATTGTCAGATACCAGCTACCATTGTTCATCTAAAAAACTAGGTATTACCTGTGAAGCACAGTGACAAAAAAATTGTCTAGTTCATTGCTGAGACAAACAAAAACAAACTTCAGCTGTTGTGAGAACTGATGATTGATTATATTTCACTATTGCTCTAATTAAAGAAAGATTTTAATCGAATTATTAAAAATGCTTTACAAATAACTAGGTCAGATTCAGAATCAATGCTAAATAATTCAATATTAATACAACCATTAACACAAGAGTAGAGATAAAATTACAATACCACAATGTCAAAGCTCAGATAAAGATGAAAAATTCAGGCAGCAAGCATTCTTGAGGAACTGAGCAGTGGTACCAACTAACTCACGTGTTAGAACTGCTTCTACAGCAACTTTCAGCAGTAAGATGAAGTATATTCAGAACAGTCTTTCTTTTGAAATGTTTGCTTGCAAATCTGTAATACCCTGTATCTACATTTTCTTAATTTACTGAGACCATTAGAAAAGCAAAGAATCAAGAATACTTGCAAGAATACTGCAGCAGCTAGTACCACTTCATATTAGCTAACCATAATAAGGCCAAAGGTAAAAATTCCCCAAAACTCACCCTCCCACCCGCACCTTCAACAGTGACGTTTGAGTAAGAAGGACTGTAAAGTGGGATATAAAAGCATCGCACATGTATTAGTCAGAATGCAAATTTCAGTGGTCTGTTGTTTTGACTGGTAAGGTAATTAGCTTCAAAAAATAATTAGCTTCAAAAAGAAGCATAGCAGGTGTAAAACAAATGCCTTGGTCTAACAAGATTAACTTTTCAGTAGTGGTTTTGCAATTCTTAACTCAAAAGTATATTATGATGACACTCTGGCTATTAGCTAAACAAATTGCTGCAAAGCACATTACTCTGCAGAAACACTGGGGAAACTGCTCTCATATAATGAAAATACCAATACTGTTGGAAGCTGGCTTTACTAGCACACCATGAATAGCACTATTCATACGTATTTACGTGAGTTCGTTTAAAACTTACAATACGAGATGGAAACTCAAAATGTCAGAATGCACTAACACCAGAAATTTAACTTAAGTGACAAAGTTCAACAGATTTTTTCTCTACAAGCTTCTATTATGCTCACAAAATGAGAGTAAAGTGCTCCATCTCTACTGTTTGGACCCTGGGATGCAGCCAAAGTTCGTCTCTGTCAGCATCACTGCAGAATGACTACAGATAGCATTTAACACATTCATCTTTCCATCTCAATAGTAAAATGAAGCAAGGAGAGTTTCAGAAATGATCCAATTTGCGAGTACTAAAGAAATACAGTGCCACTGGAAAGAGCCTATCAGAAATCAAAACTCACAAGGCTGCACAATCACATTTGCCATATAATTCACCATGTACGTGTTTCCCATTGCTTTGCACAACAAAGTTGTCTCCCAAATCAGCTGTCTTACCTTTAATATTGTCCTTGTAGAATTTGTTGCTCTCCTCCACTGTACTGAAGCCAGCGTACTGGCGGATGGTCCATGGCCTGTATGTGTACATGGTTGGGTACGGTCCTCGAGTGAAAGGTTTCACCCCCGGCAGTTCCTCAGGGAGATCTTTTGTGTCCCTTTTGGAGTACAAGGGCTTGATGTCGATCCCCTCTGGGGTACGCCAAATTAAATCCTTTGGATTCTTGCCTTTCAGCTGCTTTTCAGCAAGGGCAGCCCACTCAGGGTGCAGCGGCTGCCTGTGCAACGAACGCCATGCGAGCCTGCAGGCCTGAAGCTGTGCTGGGCAAATGCAGTGGCAAGGCCGCAGGCGCAGGAGAGCATCCTTGGCTCTCAGCATGTTTGCCTCAGTGGTTGGCCAGTATGGTGCAAGCTGAAGGGATTAAAACGACATATTTTACATTATCTTATAAATCCAAGATGGGAGAAGTCAGCGTCACAGGTCAAGCAGTTTGCTAAAGCCAAAACGATTACTCAGGAAAAAACAGGCGTGTATTCACTTGCTGATCTGACAGAAACCCCCTCCACTTGCCTTTCAAGTAGACAACGCATGAAAGGGTTCAGGAAAAATCCTCCATTATCCTCCAGCAAGGGAAGACATTCGTACAACTCATCTTCAGCCCCACATGAAATATGTAACTTATTTCAGTTCCTAAGCAGCACTATCACTAGCCAGTCAGTGAAAAGTCATTGCAATGCACAAGCACAGTATGCCTAACTACCTTCTCCCCTTCCCATCTCTCTCTAATCTACAAGTTCCTTTACATCAAAGAGGGACCATCAACATCAGAGGCACTCAGAAGTGAGTGCACCATCAGAAAATTGCTGACATATCAGATATAATAAATTATATAATATAATATATATAATAATAAATAAATATAATAATATAATAAACTCAGTAACTCCCCAAAGCTGTAAGCTCCTCTGCTTCTGCCCTATGTCTCCCATCCCTACACTTTCAAACCAAGCCAAAATCTCCACAGCTTGGCTCCAAGGGCCAGCCACCTCCTCTCTGCCTCATCACAGCCCCCTGGAAACACGGTTCCCTCAGGCCTTTATGAGAAAGTCTGTGTAAAGCATCCCCATCGCTGTTACGGTGCTGCAGCAACCCACTCCGCACAAGTGTTCTGATGCTATATACGCTGTGTATAGTGCACAGTGGGACATCAGACGAGCACCCAGTTCCCTGTGGAGGGACGGAGGGCAACCTCTGAGAGCACTGCCGCATTTCTGCACAGGTCCCACCGTGATCCCCCCCGGCGCCCACCGGAAGGGAACCACAAAGCAGCCCTGTCTCCCCCTCCGCGCCTCTCCCCGTCCCCCCGACCCAGCTCAGCGGGAGGCGGCGGGCACCAGAAGCACCGCTCAGCCCCACGCCGCCCTCACAGACCCGCCCGGGCAGCGCCGAGCACCCCCCCACTACCACAGCCCGCCCTCCTCACACCCCCTCGGTGGCCAATAGGGGGCGGGGAGGCCAGCATGGGGCTTCCCCGGGGACTCACGGCCCTGCTCGACGAGGGAGGGGGGAGCCGGACGGATCGGGACGGGCCCCAGAGCAGCCGCGGCCCCGGCAGCACCCGCCAGGCTCCTGTCAGCGTCCTGACGCCCGACGCGCATGCGCGCCTTGCCTCCCCCCCGCCCCTCTGCGCAGGGGGCGGTGGCCGACAGTGCGCATGCGCCCAGCTGCGCGGGGAAAACGGTTTGGTGAAGGCTCGGCAGCCGAACGCGGAGTCGGTGGCGGTGGAAGCGTTGAGGAGGCGGCAGGGTGGTGAGTCTCTGGGCCGTGTGAGGCGATGAGAGGTTTTGTGGAGGTTCCCGCTGTGTTATTTGGTAGCTAGCGGGGAGCAGGGCTTTGGGGGAACGGAGAGTGGGGAGCTGGCTGGTAAAGACTACAGCTCCCAGCAAGCTTTTCGCTCGGCGCGCCTGTTGCACATCGTGGCGGGCAGCGTTGCATGCTGGGAGTTGTAGTCCTCGCGTCGGATTCTGAGGTAATACTGAAAATGCTGTCCCGCCCGGGTCACGCCTGGACGCTGTCGCGACAGTCTCGCGTCGTGCTGCATATATAGGTGCGCCCCGAGAAGGAGACCCGCAGGACCGCGGTCTCCGTTTCAGTCGCGACCATCTCCTGGTGAGGCGTGCCGGGGCCGCCGTGCCCGCGGGCGGGAGCACAGCGCTCTGGCGAGGGAAGAAGCGGCCTGAGGGGGGGAAACTCCGCAGGTCTCGGTGAGGAGCGTCCCACCGAGGTGGGAACAAACGAGCTGCAACGCGGTAGGGTGGGGACAGCAGAGCCCGGAGCTCGGCAGGGGCCCCCTCAGAGCTGATCGCGACCTAGCGATGGTTTGGAATCGCCTGGTCCCTCCTCGGAAGGTGAAAGAGGAGGATGCCCTGTGAGACACACGGGGGGCTTCTGTCTGGGGCTGATACCGGGCTCTCTGCTGGATCCCGGTCACCAGTTCTGGACACGGCGCTTTGAGAGCGCGTGAGAGAGGTGTAGGAGTTGCAAGAGGAGCAGTGGGAATCATCAGAGCTTGAGGAACTTGGCTTACAAAAAAGAACTGACTAAATCTGAGTCGTTTTGCCTACAAAAGAGAGAGCTTCTTTTTCATCCACGTCTGTAAGGAATAAGACAAGAAATTAAAGCCTTAAACTGCAGCAAGGAACATTATGGTTAGATAGAGGGTAAAAAAGTTCTAATAGTACAGTTGTGATGGGCTGCATTATAAAGATAAAGAATTTCAATTGTTGGAGGCCTTCAAGTACAGATTAGATTGTTCTCCTTGCAGTTACTATTGTCTTGCGCTGCTGATCTTTGGCATGCAGACATGCTAGCTTTTACATTTAGAAAGAGGTGTAGAACACACAAAGACTTATCTGAAAGGCGGGTGGGGATGCTTTTGTAATGGTCCTGTAGTTAGAGAAATATGCCAAGCTTCAGGCTCATGTATTACGGGGCATTTCCTTCCTTTTGCTTGTTAATGTGTGTTTTGTACCATATGGATTATAATTGCTGGATTCTTTGTTTTGTTTCCTCCTTTTCCACTTGGTTTACAGACAATGAAACGCCACTGTGCATCTTCCAGTAAAATGGGGGAGACCACTAATGGGGGAACAGCAAAAAAACCTCTTAAATCACAAAACCAGCAAGGATCTACCAGCAAAAAAAGAGGAACAGATGGAGAAAGAAGAAAACACGCTCAAAAAAGAAAGGTAATCATTAGTTTGGGTCAAACAAGTTAGAAAAGTAGCTCAAGAAAGCAAGATGGATTCCACTTTTCTGGTGGAATTCATAGTGAATATTTCATTAAAGGTAGTCCTCTTGAGGAAATGTCCAGTATGGACAGTTCTTTTAAGACTGTTGTGGTTTAACCTTGCTAGGCAGCTCAGCCACACAAGAAGAGAATCAAAAAGGTACAAGTGAGAAAATTTGTGGGTTGAGATGAATACAATTTAATAGAATCACAGAATCACAGAATCGTTCAGGTTGGAAGAGACCTCCAAGATCACCTAGTCCAACCTCTGACCTAACTCTAACAAGGCCCACACTAAACCATATCTCTAAGCTCAACATCTAAACGTCTTTTAAAGACCTCCAGGGATGGTGACTCAACCACTTCCCTGGGCAGCCCATTCCAATGCCTAACTACCCTTTCAGTAAAGAAGTTTTTCCTAATATTCAACCTAAACCTCCCCTGACGCAACTTGAGCCCATTCCCCCTCATCCTGTCACCAGGCACGTGGGAGAAGAGACCAATCCCTACCTCACTACAGCCTCCTTTAAGGTACCTGTAGAGAGCGATAAGGTCACCCCTGAGCCTCCTCTTCTCCAGGCTGAACAACCCCAGCTCCCTCAGCCGTACCTCGTAAGACTTGTAAATAGGTAAAGCAAAAGCTGAATGCACAAGCAAAGCAAAATAAGGAATTCATTCACATCTTCCCATTGGCAGGCAGATGTTTAGCCATTTCCAGGAAAGCTCCATCACTCATAATGGTTTCTTGGGAAGACAAATGCCATAACCTCAAACATCCCCCCTTCCTCCTCCTTTCCCCCAGCTCTTATTGCTGAGCACAGTGTCACATGGTATGGAATATCCCTTTGGTCAGTTGGGGTCAGCTGTCCTGGCCGTGTCCTCTCCCAGCTTCTTGCTCACCCCAAGCCTCCTCGCTGGCAGGGCAGCATGAAAAGTGCAAAAGGCCTTGATGCTGCAAAAGCAGTCTTCAACAACAGCTAAAACACTCCTGTGTTATCTGCACTGTTCTGGTCACTAATCTAAAACATAGCACCATACAAGCTGCTAGGAACTAACACTATCCCAACCAAAACCAGTGTACAGACCCAGTGCCTTAACTAGGAATTGTGGAAACCAGGGAGCAGGTGTGTGCTACTGTGTGTTTGATCAACAGAGGAAAGTATTGTCTGATCATTAACAAAAAGGCCAGTTGGCTGTAGTTTTGAAGACCTGCATAGCATCTCTTTGAACAGAGTGATGAAATCTAAGTTCCTTTGGCTCAGTTGACATTTATTCTGTCCTGGAAAATATTAATTTCATGTCTCAGGACTGGCCTAGGCAGCTTACTGTTGAAAGGATTTTGCTTACTTTATGAGCACCTTATGATCTCAGTGCTGGTTAGCCAAACATCTTGTGTATTTCTTATTACATGACCCATTCTTGGAATAGGAGGAATGAATTGCTTTCCTTAACCTGCTTGAGATGAATTGCAGTGTGACAGTTCAGAAAGCCTTTTTTGTAGTCAATAGTAACATCAATGTCAAATACTGAAGTGCTTTCATGTACTTTTTATAGTGGGTTACTTGTAGTAAATAAGTGGTTGCACAGCAGAGAATGTTTCAGAATTGCAACATTTGTCGTATTTTTTTTTCTTTTCAGCAGGTTACTCAAACAGTGAAAAGAAAAGATAAGGAACATGGGGACTATTCCCCTGCAGGTAAGATTGTATTCTTTCCTTATTTTTGTCTCATAAAAATATAGTGCTAGTAGTAACTGCTATGTTGAAATCGTAGATGTCTAAGATGTTACTGAAATAAGTTTCAGGATTTTGTTTCTGAACATTAACAGTATTTGCAGTACAGTTTTAGTGTTCATTCATATAATGTGTTGTATCTGCACATATTAATCATATACTTCTGTTTGTAAGTAGTGTTCTTTTCTTGCAAAGTTCCACCACAACACTTGGAATGTTTTAACTTTTTCCTCACAGGTCTTTGTCTTCTCTGTTAACCTGTCTTAAGACTGGCTTGTGTTGCATTGAACATACAGCAGGGGCCTTGTCTTGTTTGTATCGATTTTCCTACTTGTGTAAATTCCCACTCTTTTTATTTCATTCTGGCTTTTATCACTTGTATTGCCAACAGTTTTGGAAAAGTATTTGTTTAGAATGGAAGCTGCTGTAGGAAAGAACCTTTTGTATTTTGTGCTTGTTAAAAAACTTGTGACTTACAAATAATAAGCGCCCCCTAATGTGTACGGATTTGACCTGATGTTTTTGTTAGATGGAAAAATCTGAACCATTACATCTTTGACTACTACATGACTGAGTTGAGTCACAAAGCTGTTTATCCAGATTTAACAAATCATATATTTTCCTTTCTTCTTGTGTGTTATCAGGCAAAAAAGGTTATTCAAAAAAAGTGAAGCTAACCAGTGCTAAAATAGGATCTTGGCAAACTCTCTCGGAGAGCAGCAGACAGTTTCTGGAAACTGTAATGGACTCAGGAATACTGTAAGTGCCAAATATCCTGGTGATTCTTTTCTATTTCCACAAGGAATAAAGTAAAAATCATAACATTGCCCATGTCAGAAAAGCTTTGGAGCTCTTTTGGGCAATATAGCTGGCTATGTATATTTTATCTGTTATAGAATCAAAGATTCATTTAGTTTGGAAAAGACCATTAAGATCAAGTCCAACCATCACTTAACACTACTAAGTCCACCACTAAACCATGTCCCTAAGTGCCATGTCCACATGTCTCTTAAATACCTCTCTGGTTGGGGACTCCACTCTGGGCAGCCCGTTCCAATGCCTAATCACCCTCTCCATGAAGAAATTGTTCCTGATGCCCAAATTAAGTGTCCCCTGTTGCAACTTGAGGCTGTTTCCTCACATCCTGTCACTTGTCACCTGGAAAAGAGACCAACACCCATCTTGCTACAACCTCCCTTCAGGCAGCTGTAGAGAGTGATGAGGTCTCCCCTCAACCTTCTCTTCTCCAGACTAAACAACCCCAGTTCCCTCATCTGCTCCTCATGTGTCTTGTTTTCTAGTCCCTTCACTAGCTTTGCTGCCCTTCTCTAAACATATTCCAGCAACTCAATATCCTTCTTATTGTAGTGAGGGGCCCAAAACTGAACACAGTACTCGAGGTGCGAGCTCACCAGTGGTGAGTGTAGAGGGGCAATCACTTCCCTAGTCCTGCTGGCCACACTATTTCTGATGCAGGTCAGGATGCCATTGTCCTTGGCCACCTGGGCACACTGCTGGCTTGTGTTCAGCCAGCTGTCGACCAGCACCTACAGGTCCTTTCTTTTGGAAAATATATAATATAACACTTTCTGTCTGAAGCTGGAAATTTTCAGCTAGAGAAGTTCTGACTATGTGTACTTGACTTGATGTGTTCTCTGTGCTTGCCGGCTTTCTGATAAAAAAAATTTTGCCTTTATTTTCTTTCCAGATCTATTTTGTGCCAACAAAGTGGGGGAAAAGGAGATGTTCAGAAACACCTAAATTTGCTGAAAGAAAGGTAAGAAATTATAATTTTGAGAGAGACAGAGAAGAGGGAATTTGGTTTACCCAGTTGTTCTGTGCCGTGGCTGCAGGATTGCTCCTGGGAGCCATCACATTTAGGAACGCTTGGAAGGGAGAGCAGATGCAAAATCAAGGAGGGAAATATCTTGACAGTGGACAAGCAAGTGTTGTTGAAAGTATCCAGACCCACTTTAGCTCCTTCTACAGAAGTAGCAGGACTAAGGAGATATTCTAATGGCTCCTTTAATCAGCTTTGTACTCATTAAATAGGGTTTACATTTGCCAGCAGCTATTTATTTTGTTATCATGTTATGATAGAGGCAAGAGCAGTTTGAGCTAAATTTTCTTAAATTCTAGTTCATTTTGTGACTGTTGAAGTTAATTCAAAGTGACTTGAGGTTTTTGTTGGGGCATAACTTGGAGCCTTTTTATGTCGTTATGGGAATAATTGTTTGCTTGAGTGTCTGAGAATTTGTGTGTCCATATGTGTTGGTATACCACTGTTATTAACACAGGGCCTAAGCCTGTATGCTGCTTTCTTTGTTCTTTCAGTATCTAAAGATTCAAACATGAGCAGCTAGGTCATATATATACTTATATATACACTTATATAAGTGTGTGTGTATATGTGTGTATGTATATAT
>VXAA01003765.1:167346-179203 GCA_013399115.1 Anseranas semipalmata | reverse complement strand
ATATATATATATATATATATATATATTTAATGCTTCACTTATGATGAGGCAGGTCTGATTTCTGAGTTCCCAAACTCCTCCTGCAGCTTCACATGAAATGTATGGAAACTATGGCGGTTTGATGTGTATATAACAAAGCCAGTTAGAAATAACTTGGAAGAATTCATGACTTCCTCAGAATCAGAAGGAACTTTGAGAGCAAGCTAAAACTCTTTCTCTGATGTAAATCTATATGTCATGTTTCACAAAAGTTTTTACAAATTTAACTAAAATGTTAAACAAAACTGGCCCCAGTACTGAGCCCAGGGAAACACCACCTGTGACCAGCCACTAATGGGATTTAACTCCATTCACAACAACCCTGGTGTCCAGCCATCCTGCTAGTTTTTTACCTAGCGAACAGTACATCTGTCCAAGCCATGAGCAGCCAGTTTTTCCAGGAGAATGCCATAGGAAACAGTATCAAATACTTTGCTAAAGTTCAAGTAAACAACATTGGCATTTATCTTATCATAGAAGGAGATCAGGCTAGTCAAGCAGGACCTGCCTTTCATAAACCCATGCTGACTGGATCTGATCACCTGGTTGTCCTGTATGTGTTGTATGATGGCAGTCAAGATGATCTGCTCCATGACCTTTCCTGGCATTGTGGTCAAACTGACAGGCCTGTAATTCCCTGGATCCTCCATCTTGCACTTCTTGTAGATGAGCATCATATTTGCTAACCTTCAGTTAGCAAATTTTGGAATTCCATTTTGGAAAAAAAATTAAGATGGCTTTTCTTCCTGTCTTGATCCTTTTCCTTCACTGACATCAATTGGGCTAAACTGAGTTTATTTTCTCCCCAGAGAAGTCATTAGTCATTTTTCTTTTTGTTTTGCAAAGAACTCCAAAGAATTCATGCTTGCTTTCTTTTTTTGTAATAAAGGATGCTGAGATTTTTCAAGACCTTAAAGGTGCCTCCGGGGAAGCTGGGCAACTTGAAGAATGTCCCGAGCCTTCAATTGGCAGAGAAACAAATGCTCGAGACAAATGAAAAGACTTTGGTACAATTGCAGGTATGAAAGACAAGGAAGGGAAGTAAATATGTTTTAACCTGCTGCTGCTCCTCAGTGCATTGTAACTTCTTAGTAGAAAGACTGCGGGCTGTGCCTGTGCTGCTGTGGAAGAGTAGTCCAGTGTTCGTTGTGTCACTCACTTTTGTTACAGAGCAGAGTATCTTTTAGTTTTCTTCAGTGACTTGGCTGATGGTTTGGAGAAGAGACAGTAAGCTCTCAATGCTTTTTAAAGTACTATCAGGAGATGGAACAGATGTTAATTCTTTAAGTTAATTTCTTGTTCTATACTTCTTTTTCCTCCATTCTTCAGGAAAGTTTGTGTAGGGATTTTTATACGGTATCTTATGTACAAAAGGCTCACCATCTCTAAAGCAGATTTTGTTCTGTTATTGTTTATATTCTATCTTAGGAAGAAATAAATGAAGCCGAGCAATCAGCAGAACGCTTAGAAGAAACTATAATGAGACTGCAGTACAAAATCCAGATGCTCAAGAACCAGTTAGAGGAAGATGAAAAAAAGGCCAGGAAGGTATGGGCAATAGATCTTGCTGCATTCCTGTAAGGAGAAGGTGTTTCGGGAGCTAGCCCATCCAAGTTGTTTCTGCAGAGAGTGTCATATAAGGAAGGCCTCATCTGCCGCCGAGAACGTATCTTTTCAAGCTTTCAACTTCAGATGCAAAATTTAAAAGATCAGATTTTTAGAAGTTGGATGATGACAGCCAGCTTATTTTCCTACTTGTGTGTCTGATGGTTTTTGTTGTTGTTCGCTTGTTTGTTCTTTAATTTTATCTGTTTTTTCCTTCTAGGTGTTCCAGGAAGGTGGCACTGGAGCACTCCACCTTCCAGAACTCCCCAAGCGCAGTTTACAGGCACCCACTTTGCAGGTGAGCATGAAATATATTTTCAGAGGCAGCTTGATTATGAGAAGGAAGGCAACAGAAGGTGCTTTTATCACTTAACCGGTGCCATAGAGGGCAATTTATCTGAAAGCTTTCCCTTTTTTTTTCTCTTTTCATTCAGCGCTATATACTGAGTTTGTATTTTAAAAACAGAACAAAACCCTAGAAAGCATGCCACTTAAGGGAACACCTGTATTTTCCTAGGAACCCTATGGTCCTAGGGAGCACGTAATCATTTCTGAAGTATCTCTCCGTGTAACTCTGATGGAAGGAAGTCTGTTTCATTCTGTGCCTTTGAATCTCTTTTAATTTTAACTCTATCTAGATACAGGTAGGCTGCATGAAAGTCTGATGCAGTGAAACTTCTGTTGGACTCAATGTATTCAGTTTTTTATTTATTTTGTCTGTTGTTCTTTGTTCCTTTTTTAGGAAGAAATTTTGAAGATAAAAAATCAGAAGGGTCTCTTAAAGGACATGAACACTATTCAGCAGTCAGCTGATATGAAGAACATGTTAACCCTCATTGAAAAGACCTATGAGAAGGTGGACTTCATTTGAGAGACTAAAATATATGGAGTCTCCTTTGAAGCAAGATGATGTATGCCAGCGCACTCTGTGTTAATGTAGAGCAGTGGGATGCTGATCAAGAAAATGGCGTTTTGTTCCTAATGGCTTTACTGCTGAAATATAAATATAAAATATAAATCTGTATCTGCATTCTGGGACTCTAATGATAGAAGCGATTGATCAAGAAATTTTAATTTTTTTGGATCTGTGATGGCTTCTTCTACTGTTGACATATCCTGTCTTAGGAGAAGGGAGGGAGGTGGAGCTTGGGATTATTTGGGTATTTTTATATAGTAAGGTAACCTATTCCATTATATTTGGGTTTTTATATTGCATCTGTAAACTGGTGAAAGCAGTGCCTCTTAAAAAAACTAACATTTATTTTGGAGTTAAATCCTCCTTAAACCTGAAACGTAATAAAAATATGTTTATCTAGTGCTCAGTTGCAAATTTCCTTTTCAACTTTCATACCTTTTTAATAAAAAAAAATCTCCACTGCAGGAGATTGAATAATTTTTATCGACTCTACAGGAATCTTTTACATTTTCATATTCACTGCTTCTAAAAAAGACATTCAAATGTTGTTGTTTATCTAGATGATTGGAGAAAGCGGGTAAGAACATTATAGAGCAAAGTTCTAATCTCAAAGTTGGGAACTCACCTCATATATCATTAATGGCCAGCTATTAGAATCATAGAATCACTGAGGTTCAAAAAGTCCTCCAAGATCGTCAAGAAGACCTCCAAGATTATCAAGATATTCTTCAGCTTTAGAGAAAGAAAATGAAGTTGAATATCTTTTCCCCATGCACTTTCCTCTACTGTATTTTTTTTTTTCCAAGGCAGAGTTTCTCCCTTAACCAATCCAGTTATTATAGTGCTTTCTCTTGCCAAACTATCAGCTGGAATACAGCACTGCTCTTTACGTTGACTTGCCACACAAATGCTTGGTTCTTTTGCTTACAAGCTACTGGTACTCGTAAAGAAACATGCAGTAATTATCTCTATTCTCCTATGAGAGATTAAAAGCCTCTCTCTAGTTGCTTTGTGTAGGAGAAGGAAAACCAGACTACTTGCTTGCTTTATACTCAATCACATGAGAAATATTTCTAAATACCTAATATACTTTTGAAGTTTTGGATCACTCTACTAGGGGAGCACTTACTGACATAACCACTACCCCAAAGTAATTTAATTCAGTTTATGGGTTAATGATTTTTTTCCACATGCCAGCTATCTAAATTGTGAAATGAAGATGCGCCCCTCCTTGCAATAATGGTGATCAACTTGTGAGCAATTTATTATGAGAATTTTGTACTTCATAAGCTACGTTGATATAATTTTGATTTATTTTTATTTTTTATTTGCCTGGCCCTCGGTGATTTATGGCTGATTGACAGTGGATGTTGTTACTTTGGGGTTGTCATGCATACATAAATAGATCTATGTTAAACAGGAACATAAAATCAGACTTTTAGGAGGCTTAGCTCAACTAATTGATGGTGGATACCCTTAGGCAGAGTTGCAGAACGATCAGTTTAGTTCCTGTTTTAGATTGCTGACCCTTCTAATAGAACAGTCCCCATTTGATCGGTGTGCTTGTAGCTGTGAACATGTGTGGTGTGACCTGCGTGAATAAAGGGCTAACTAATTCAGGCTCTGATCGCTTTGCCTCTGCCAGAGCTGCAAACACGGGCCTCAGCGCTTTGAAATGTTGTACTAGGAGCAACAAACCAATTATGTGACAAAACACCAAAAGCACTGTTTTGAGAAAACTTCAACTCCAGAGAAGAGCAAGGTCTTGGGGAGGCACAGACACGACTGGAGCCAACTGAAATCCTGTGCTGGGAGCTCCGCTGTACATGGAAATGTGGGGAGATGATCTGCGGAGTGAGGACTGGTGTAATGGTATGGTTAGGATTTGAACTCTTTTCTTGGACTCCTTAAGTGAAGATACACTTTTATTGCTTCTCTCTCTCTCTTTTACAGACTGTAGCTATGTTGTTTTGGATGGGTTGGTTTGGATTCACAGCAAAGGTGGAAAGAAATAAAATGACCAAGGCATGGCAGCTGTTTCCCATACAGGATCTGTGGCTGTCATTCCCACAGTATCTGCTCTGCTGAAGAGGTTACCCTGGAGGATGAACTGTCCCAAATCATAGCCTAAAATGTTGAAGGCTGCATCAACATAGTACATATTAATAGTCAGTAGCTAGTAAGATAGTTCAATCATACCTAGGCTTAAAAAAATGGTGGTAAGGATTTTTTTAATAGCTATCCCCCCCTCCCTGATTGTGTTAGTTTTTGGTGGTAGGCATGAGAAAGACTTCTTTGTGAACCTATCTATAACTGACCTTCCAGATGTTGCACAAAAGCTGGCGTTGAACAATAAATTAAGCCCAAGATTTTCTGACTACTTCTTCTGTGAAACACCATCCCATCTTGCTGTTCTCTGTACATCCATCTTCTGAAAAAGCATTTATTCCTGGGAATGGTTTCCACAGGACAATGCTGAAACAAGGGACTTGTAAAAGCTATCATGTTTTATGAAATTAGCAATTATGAAATTAGCAGTTACCTCACACTACTGCTTTTCCAAGTGACACTTACACCTTGTGTGTGTGTTTTTCAGGAAGGTTTGTAAGGAAGATGCTGGTTCTCAACTGCTCCATGAAGCTGCAGATGCTGGAGAAAATGTTAAGGTGGAGTTTCCCTGAGTCCCTCAAGGTAACACAGCAGTGACGTGTTGTTTTCTGTGGTACTTCCATCAGTAAATCAGGACATTTATCTGGAATCAACATTCTGGGGAGAAGGTTGTGTTTCCTCTGGTCTGACTGATATCTGCTGTTTATATGACTACATCTGAGATACCCATATGGCCCTGCTTACTGAACCAAATCCACATATTTAAGAAAAGAAAGAAGCAAACCTGCCCCCCACCCCCCAAAGTAATTATGGTCGCCGTAATTATGCAATGGTTTATCTTCATGATAGTACGCCTTATGTGTATAGGTCAATCTATGTGATAAACATGTGTGCATGAAAATCTAAATGTGTGCTTTCAGCTCTGTGTTGCTGGTTCAGTCTCTGGTTTATAACACAGGTGCTACATTAGTGTGTCTCAAACTGTCTTTCTTCTCTTGGCTCTTCATCCTACAGGTTTATGGAGCTGTGATGAACATCAACTGAGGGAACCCCTTCGGGAAGGAAGTGGTGGTAGACTCGTGGTCAGACCTCAAAGCTGTTATCACCTGTCCTCAGAGGCAGGTAGATTGACATGTTATTATCTTTGTTTCTGAGAGCTTTGTGGATGGGGCTAGCTTTATCTGGGAAGTGTGTAGCCAGAGTGGGTGGGAACCAGAAAGTGCAGTAGGACAACCCAGGTGGATGCCAGCGCAAAGCCCACTATAGGGAGTGCTGCTCTTTCCTGAAACATACTGACTAGTGACTATAGCCTAACCAGACTTATCTGTGAAGTACACGCTCTAATTGATTATAAGTATCCTGATCGCACTGACTGAAGAATAAGTTGCATAGCTTATGCAGAGACATATTTTACCTGCACTCACGCCACTTGACTGAACCTTACCAGGATTCTTTCGTCTCTCTAGCCTTTGTACAGGCAAACAGAAAGAAAGAGCCTTAATGAGCCTGTGATGGGGCAGATACAGCTACAAGGTGAAGGAAGGATCCTACGGGAGTCTTTTGGTCCAGAACATGCAGTGCTAAAGTGAAGCTGGGTGGGAGCATTGCCTTAGTCCCCTCTGTCCACCATTATAAAACAATCTCTGAGTTGCATGGATTTGTGGGTGCCTCCCCAGCCCCAGACTAGGAGACATGCTCTTGTTGGTGTGGTCTTGCATTGGGTACCATGAGTACTGCTTGTGCTGTTAGATCCTTGGCATGCTGTCTGGGAAAACCAGTGCTCCTAGGCCAGCAATGCAGGAGTCAGCACAGGACAAGGATGATCCCCAGGTTTGGATGTTGCCATCCTGTTTTGGAGACTAAGAGAATTTAACAGTATTGATGTGCACAGACTATGCTATTTCAGCTCAGGGCAGAGAACAGGCATTGGTGTTATTTGGTTTACCAGAAGAGACGCAGTCTAAATATGTTGACCCCAGTGACTAAATAACACAGTATGGGTTTTGGGACAACTGGTAGAAGGGGTGAGCTTTGAACAATGAATTTGGCAAGAGATTCAAGAAACTGCCACCAGGCCTAGATTACTGTGCCTTGTTTATATGAAGACTTACTTCCATTGCTGCTTTCTGCTACTTATGACACTGTGGAGAGCAATATAGGTTTCTGTTGTCTTGTCACTACTGAAACCACCAAGGAAAATGTCCTAAAAAAAAGCCACCCTGAAACTCCAACCATTTGTTTACTCTCTGTGGTTACCTTTCAGTGAGTTCTGATTCCAATGTGAAAGGTATATGTGTAGAAAGGGAGGAATTTTTAATTCTTCTGTATTTTATCTCTCATAATAAGATGGATGACCTTGACCATTATACTAACGCACATGCAGTTTTCTACAAGGAGCCACAGGCTTACCAGGAGTTACTGGAAAACACAAATGCCATCAACTGGGGACAAATTTTTCAGATTCAAGGTACGGTCCAGCCTTACTTGGTTTAAAGGAAATAGAATAGATGAACTTGTTGGTTTAAAAAGTCTTAATGGAACGTGGACTCTGCCATTCTGCTCTGCATATAGGTTTCTTGTACTTATGCAAAACACAAGTTCTAAGATATGGCTTTTATAGCTTTTTTAATTATTATTATTATTTCATCCATATTGTATTCTGTGTCACCATTTCAAGTTCTGTTTTCAATTAGGTTGAGCTATTTCCTTGGCGGGAGGGCATATTTATTTATTTTTATTTTTTGCTACAGGACGTTGATTCTATAGAGAACAAACAGACTGAGCTGAGCAGTACTTAATGTGGTAATTAGAAGTCTAGTGAAAGCCAGTGCCTGGAAGCTGAACCAAGACAATACATAAATGAGAAACAATAGACACATAAATGAGAAACAATAGACACATTTTTAATGGTGAAGGTTATCACTTACTATTAGAAGAACTTACTTATGGAATAGGTGAATTCTCCATTATCGAAATCTTGGTTAGGACTGCGTAATTTACTGTGCCTGAAAATTAGGGTAGGACTTTCACAGATGTAAAGCTATGGAGAGAATCTAGTTAATAGATTAGAATACAATATAGTTAATAGTTCCCAGCTTGCACCTGGGATGGGGCATCACTGGCTATACATACAGACTGGGGGATGAGAGGCTGGAGAGCAGCCCCACAGAGAGGGATCTGGGGGTTCTGGTTAACAGCAAGTTGGATCTGAGTGAGCAACGTGCCCTGGCAGCCAGGAGGGCCAACCATGTCCTGGGGTGCATCAGGCACGGCATTGCCAGACGGTTGAGGGAAGCGATTGTCTTGCTCTGCTCTGAGCTGGTGCAGCCTCACCTCAAGTACTGTGTGCGGTTTTGGGCAGCACAATATAAGGACATAAAACTATTAGAGAGTGTCCGAAGGAGAGGTATGAAGACGGTGAAGGGTCTAGAGGGGAAGATGTATGAGGAGTGTATGAGGTCACTTGGTTTGTTCAGCCCAGAGCAGAGGAGACTGAGGGGAGGCCTCATGGCGGCCTGCAGCTTCCTCACGAGGGGAGCAGAGGGGCAGGTGCTGATCTCTGCTCTCTGGTGACCGTGACAGGACCCGAGGGAATGGCATGGAGCTGTGACAGGAGAGGTTCAGGCCGGGTGTTAGGAAAAGGTTCTTCACTGAGAGGGTGGTCAGACCCTGGAACTGGCTCCCCAGGGAAGTACTCACAGCACTGAGCCTGCCAGAGTTCAAGAAGCATTTGGACAATGCTTTCAGACATAGGGTTTGTTTTTTGGGTAGTCTTGTGCAGATCCCAGATTTGGACTCGACGATCCTTGTGGGTTCCTTCCAACTCTGGATATTCTATGATTCTGTGGTTCTATAATTTTGGAGATCTCAGGCACCTGTCTAATTCCATAAAAAGTGTAATAATGAACTTTATTTTCAAAAAAAAGATTTCTTTTTAAAGTACCTCAGTGTTTATCTTCGTGAACACAGGGCTCCAGGATGGAATATGCGGAATATCCAGAACTGTTGCTTTATCTAAGCAGGTAGATGTGAAAACATCCTCCTTCCGGATGGTTATCCATTCAGACCCAGATGTGCTGCCTGATGTCAAACTTCAGTATGTCAAAGAATGCCATATCATTTATCAATGTCTTTACCACAGCAATATATTTACTGAAAGTACATTTACATAGAAAATAATAGAAAGACTGCTAGGCTTTTTCTGTGACTGAGTTAAAAACCTGACTGAGGAATTACTTGTTAAGGAAGAAACTATTACCTTAAAATCTTACCAACATTATTCTTTAATTGGTCTATCACTTTTGCAGTTTTATATTTCAGAATAGTCCCCATTCTCTCCTCTTTCGGTGTATACATGAGCTCCACAGGTCTGCTTTCCTGTGTTGAAGCTCCTTAAATTTGATAGATGGATCTGGGATTCCCGCAAAGTTTGTTTTTCACAAGAGGGCTTTACACAACTGCTTGAAACCTTCTAAGTTTTCCAACTTCCCTCTGCCTGTGAGATTTGTCTGACATCAGAGCAGAAGAGTAAGGGAACCAGAGGCTCCATTTTTCCTGGAATAAATTTCTCTATAGTGTATTCAAAATCCAGAGAGACTCTATCAGTCTTGGAAGATGAGAGATTGGAAGTCAAATCCTTGCCACTCTCCTGTGCCAACCATATGACACTGGGGCTATTTGTCTTCCTTAACATTGTTCACTCTTTCAGTAAGGAATAAGGCAGCTCTGGAATGTGTTGTGTGGATTCAGGAGTTTATATAAACAAAGACCTAAAATGGAGTGGCCATTGCCTTTATAGTTATCCACAAAACTCCAGCCTAATGAGCTCAGGTCTCTTTGATTCCCCTTTCTGATATAGACCTGGAAACACATTCAGCTAGAGAAGGTGGCTTTAAATCTAGTGCAGTTATTTGGAGATTGTGAGACACAGCTTTCTCCTAATACATTTTCTGTACTGTCTGTTAGGATGGACCCTAAATTAGCCGTGGCTTGCCTGGACATCTCCCATTCCAGCCTGCTCAGCAAAACCTGGTCAAGGGGAGGCAATCTGAGGTGCGAGAAATACCTTGCTAACCTCATTTGCTGCTTCCGCAGTGTCTGTGTCTTCGATGACAAGGGGTATCCCCTCTCCTGGAGTCTGACAGACCAGTTTGCCACCATGATTCATAGTTATACCCTTCCAGAGCATCGGAAAAAGGGTTATAGCAGGCTTGTGACTACCACTTTAGCTAAGAAATTACATAGCAGTGGCTTTCCAGCACAAGGCAATGTCCTGGAGACAAATACACTGAAAAGCATGAATGCCCACTTTCTTCCCTGCTCATTTTTCAGAGTGATTCACACACCTTTTCAGTTTTTAGCCAAACCTCACTAACAGCCAAACCTCACAAACCTCTGCATTCAGATCAACTCTTGTGCCACTGCCAGAGCATTTTGGTGGAATTTAATAATTTGGGTGAAATCAGAAATCATATAGGAAGATACTGCATAAGCCTAAAATTAAATGTAAAATCAAATGTAGGAACCACTGATGACTTCTGTGTTTAGGAGAAGCTGCTCATGGAAAATCCAAAAAACTCAGGAGTGGTTGTAAGTTTAAAACTTTTGTTGTAATTAAACTGGAATGGATATTTCCACTGCTTCTGACTGAAGAATTATTCCTTCTGTATAACCATTTTCTGGGATATCTACAGCACAATACTTGGACATTTGTAACCCCATCTGCCTGTCTTAGTATAAGTCCTTAAGCTTCTCCTTTCCCTAGAATGGCCTAAGAGAAATTAGTATGTGAAATTAAGAAGCAGGGAAACTTACAAGGAGAAGTCTGAATTAAAGAAGAATTTTAGAGAAATCTTTTTTCTGTCCTGTACGGATACAAGTCTGTCTCCTTTCTATTTTGTGTCTCCTTTATGCTCAAGGTTGCATGTCTACATGTCTGTCTGTCTGTCTGTCTGTCTGTCTATCTATCTTCTACTCATGACAGGGACAGGGTTCAGTTACTGCTGAACAAAAAAACGTAAGTGTCTGTTTAGGTTAAGTCAAAGCATTCTCTAGGCTTCACTGACTGTATTCAGTAGATCTTCACTGAATAATGACAATGTAGACAGCTAAGCCTATATTCACTTGCCTAGGCATGGGTGTCTAGTCCCATATCAGACAACTTAGCATATGAGACACCTTCCTGATGTTCAAAGTACTGATGGGAAACCAACACTCCTCTGGGCTACCCATTGGGCATCAGCTGTCATAAACTATCTCAAAAAGCACTCAAGATCTAAACTATTGAATTAAATCTCAAGGGCACAGGAAGACACTTACAGTCAGACACCTACATTTATGTATCTGAATTTGGAGCTGAATCCTGCCAATTGCACATGCTTTTTGACTAACAACATGTGTCGAGGTACTACCAACACCAGTCAGTAAAGTGGGAAGAGCAACTTTGAAAGTTTTTCTTGCTGGAGGTCACTCTCCTTTGCTAATCAAGGCAATTATGCATTAGAAATGTTCTGCCATTATCTCCAGTTGCTTGCTAGGAAAGTTATTTCTTTTTCTGATCACTGAGCTGTAATTATTTGAGATGCTTAATGGAAGCCTGGTGTGTGACCCATTATACCAAATCACAGAAGACAACCTTGTGATTTCTCAGCAGGAACTTGAAATTAGGAAACACGCTGGAAGCAAAGCACAGTTAAACTAAGGAATGCAAATTGTGTTAGATAACACTGTGAGTGTCAGACTTGTGGATTGAAAGCATTGTACATTTAAATGCTACATGTAGCCTCACACTGTGGTGGTTTTACCCTGCTGGGCAGCTGAACTCCACCACAACTGCTCTCTCACTCCCCCTCCTCAAAGGAAAAGGGGGAGAAAATACAATGGAAAGGGATTAAGGGTTGAGATAAGGAAAGGGAGATCACCCACCAATTATTGTCACAGGCAAAACAGACTCAGCACAGGGAGATTAATGTAATTTATTGTCTATCACTAGTGGACTAGAGCAGCGAAAAACTACAAGCAAACTAAAAACACCTTCCCCCATCCATCCTCTTCTACCTCCTCCCCCCCCGAGCGGTGCAGGGGAACGGGGAATGCAGGCTGCGGTCAGTCCATGACGCTGTGTCTCTGCTGCTCCATCACAGTCACTCTCTGCCCCTGCTCCACATGGGGTCCCTCCCACGGGATGCC
>VXAA01003765.1:151528-167018 GCA_013399115.1 Anseranas semipalmata | reverse complement strand
TCTGCTCTCCCAGAGGCCCAACCAGCGTCGCTTACTGGCTGGGCTCTGGCCAGCGGCGGGTCCCTTTTGGAGCCAGCTGGAGCTGGCTCCTGTCTGACATGGGGCAGCTGCTGGGCTCTGCTCACAGAGGCCACCCCTGCAGCCCCCCTGCTACCAAACCCATGCCATGTAAACCCAATACACAAACACACACACAAACACACACACACAAAAAAAGAAAAAAGGGAGGTTGTTTTGATAGGCTCCCATGTGGGAAGCTGCATCTGATGCATCCACGGAGCAAATTTTTAAACTAGTTTCCTTAATCCAAGGTTAGACCTGGTTTTGCAGCCCAGCTCCAGCATTATTTTCCTTCTCCACTCTCCCTCCTATAGGTCCAGATGTTGGTGGTCCATCTGATCTGGGATCAGAGGCCCAATCTAAATGTGAATTCATGCAAAACTGCCTAATGCTGAGAATTTTCTCTTGTCATGTGGAGCAAGTTGGAGACTACAGGTTTGCCTCAGTGTAAGAAACCTCCTTTGTACTCACATAACTGTGTTTTACATGGTAGAATTACACTCTAGCAGAATAATGAAGAAACTGATGAGTGGTTGGAAATGCAGCAGAAACTAGAAATAAAACCACTGAAATTATGATAAAATTATTTCTTAGAATAATTGACACTGAAAAGAATTTGATTCTGCTTTTAGAGCATGTCACAGTGGATTTCCATAGATAAAATTCTTTAGAATGATGCCAGGTTGCCTTGAAAGGTCTGTTTTTGTGCACAGTATAGTTTAACGTTATATAAAAAATAATAATTATGAAATTGTAACAAGAACTTTATCTTCTGCTCTACTCATTAGGTGAATTTCTGTTTCAGCCCATCAATTAAGAGTTTCGTCATACATCTGTTGCCTTCAAAGCTTTATAGTCAAGGCCTCTGCAATAATTGAATCTGTCCCTTGGACAACTGAAGGCAAAACACTTCTCTGTGCTGTTTTTGGGGTAGAGAGAATCTTTTCTTCTTCTGCAGATGAATCCTGACAAGCTCAGCATCCTGGGGCTAACAAACAATGTGACCTCACTTCTCCATAATGAGAATTGGCACTGCGCAACTGTAATAGTGTTAGGCCCCAAACCTAGTAGTACTTGTTGTTTAAAAGCTTCATGTGATGATGGTTTTATTACTTCCACTGGAAAAGTTTTAAGAAATTACATTTTGTTTACAATTGCATTAGCCTAAATCATCCAGTGGTTCATCAGGCCTTTGTTATCTTGAGTAAAGAATTTGTTTTGTAAGACACATTTTATCCAGATGTTTATACAGTGAGAAGTCCTTTTCTAATATTCTTCTAGATAAAACAAACTCTTCATATCCAGCATCTCATCTCTGACATACTTTTTAGTGCTCCCATTATTTTCGTAGCTTTTCTCAAATTTTTGGCAGATTATCTTCTTTTAGTCTTTAGTGTGACTGCAATGGGTAAAAGAACATGGATAATGGACCATAATGGTGTCCGGAAAGCACAATCATGGCAAAACACAATCTCAGCCAGATCAGTTGGAGCACAAGAAATTATTTGTTTTCTTGAACAGCAGCTGTTCAAAGATTCATGAGAGAAAAGCAGGCATGGTGAGAATTTCCTTGAACCACGCGGAATCTACAGTGGCAGGGAAGCTTTTAGCTATGTGTGTCCTACCCTTCAGGGGTGTGTACTTGAGGCACCTTAGAACTGGATGACTGCAAAATACCGCTCTTGATTGAAGTCTCTTAGGTGAGATGGGGACTAGAAATTTATGCCACTGCTTCAGAATCTGATTTTATTTCTAAATATATCTAAAGACTGAATTCCAGAGGACAATCATAACTTTTAGTATTTCCTTGTATTGTATAAATTACTGATCCGGACCACCTCTTCCAGCCCCTTGCAAAAGATAGTTTAAAATGGGAGGACTTATCTTTCACAGGGTGTCTAGTTCAATCCACTGATTCTTTTTCTTTTCTTTTTTTTTTTTTTTACATTTTAAAAATAACTAATGTTGTTATTTTTTAGCTTTCCATGTTACAGCTTGTCTATTTACCAATCTATCCCCAGAAAAAAGCAAAGCAGTGATGCAGTGGTGGTTCCCTAGTGATAATTTGCCTTGTGAACAATTTGTCCCTGTTGCAGGGACTGCTTCCACCAAACCACACTGGTGCCTTCTGCTCATGGCAAAGTAGAACAACAAGCGTCAGACCAAGTGAGCTCATCTAAAGAACCTAGATCTCAGCCTGAGAAGTATAACAAAATCAGATCTCTACTGGGAAATAGGTCAGTGAGAGATTCATTATACCACTCTGGCACTTAGCTTTGATCTGGAGATAGACTGTGTTTTCTGTTATACCTGTGTATGTCCAAAACTGTATTTAGATCCATATGGATCCAAAATCAGATTGTATAAAACCCTGAGAAGTCTGGTTTGGTTTCACGGCTCACTCTACTTTGACCTGCAGTCCCTTCCAACCTGAATTATCCTGTGGTCCTGTGAACCTGTGAATCTACTGGCATTCAAGTTTTGTGCCACAATTTTGTTGCATTTTGGATTTGAATGGGTGTGACTGGAAGCAGGATGTGACTGTGAAGGGAATGTGTGCCTATGGTTTCTGCATTCTGGTGAATTTACTACACATCTCTAGTATTTTCAATGCTGGTAAAGTTCCTCTTAGACCTGAGATGAGCCAGTCATTAAATACTTCATGGGGACTATTAAGACTTAGCATTAAGCTTCTGTTTATCTACTGGAAGGGGCCATGATTGCAGCACCTCACAGGAATCAGGCCCAGAATAAAAGGAGTCCTATTTGCTTTTGAAAAGGAGATTAGCTAAAGCCTGAGGGAGAACCAGTTTTGGCAATCCTGTCTGGCAAGGAAGGAAAACAGAAAGGTGGAGCACAAAGGCAGAACAAAGAGTCCAGGTATTGGAAGGGGACCCTGTAAAGCTGTTCAAATTCATTCCTGAATTAATCTGGGAAACAGAGCAAAAGAGATGAGGGAGACAAATCATGGGGGGGGAGGAGGGGAGATTTTAGGGTTTACCCTGTTGGAGAAACAAGGTTAAGTTGGTCTCTTGACTTCAGAAAATGAGACGGGAGCTTGAGGAAAAGGACCTTAGAGAACCAAGCCTACAGAAAGGCTCTGAAGGGACTGGGGAAGAAACCTGGGCTTGTTCATTATGTTTTCTGCCCGTTCTGGTACTGACAAGGAAGGGTGCCCTTAGTCCTGTATAAAAGTAATTGGTCTAAGTAAATGGGCTGCATTGCTGTGAAGTTTTAATGCACAGAACATATGCCTGAGAGCTGCATCATAGAAAGCAAATGAGGAAAAAGTGTGTTCTACACAGATCTAAGGAAAAACTTGGTATATCCTGGTTAATATCCAATAGACAGTGGGCTCTTCCTCCAGGGTTTGCCTCTCATCTAAGCTACTGGCTCAGTGTATGCCAACACTGTCACTCAGATCTCCTTTGATTCAAACAATGTTGTCTATGAGCATAACATTGGCATATTGCTGGCCAAACATCTGGCAGGGAGCCTCTGAACAGCAGCTGTCAAGCTGCTAAAAATTCAAATAATACGAGTTCTGGCTTCACTAGGTACAGAGCTTCACACGTTACCCAATTTGTTGGCTTGCTGGTTTACTCCTTTGCATCTTTTGGCAGCACTAACAGTGTAGTCCAAGGGGTTAACTAACAATGACCCAGGTGAGTTGGGAAAGGTAAATAGCTGGTAAGGGTAAAATGTACATAGACGTTTGGAAGGGTCAGAGTTGATACAGGCTCGAATCACAGTGTACCTGACAGAATGGTACTAATGGAAGGCACCTCCCCTTGCTAAATCTATGCCTGGAGCAGACCTTTTGCACAAGAGATTTTGAAATACCTGCAGTTCTCAGACTAAAAATTATATAATTTTCTAAAAAAAAAAAAAAAGGTAGACGGAGACATTTCATTTTTCTAAAATTCAAATATGCCATTATTATTTTAGCTTTTTTGCATTTCATATTGCATTAAATATAAGAATGTCACTTGTATGTGCAGTTCAATTTGAAACACAATATGTAGTGTATCTGGGTCACTCATATATGGCTGGCAGGTATGGTTTCAGAAAACCCAGCTATGATTCTACTTCATCAATTTTTTAAAACCAAATATATTTTTTGAGCAAAATGAGGATTCCTGGCAGGAGAGAGCTATTGGCAAATGAGAGAATTTCCACAAGACTATAGAAAAGTGAGAACTGCAGGAAACCATAGTGCTCTGTTAGTGTGTGAGCAGGTGCACAGATGCATACGCTCCTGACTCAAAGGCAGATCTGGGCTTAAGGCAGCCTAGCATTTCAGGATATCTGAACATACCAATATTTTAATTTTTTTTTCCTGAAGATAAGGTAAGTTCTGCCATTGCCTTTGATAAGGCCAGGTTTCTACGTTAGATTCTACATTGTTCAGCTTAATTAGACCATTTTTGCAGAGGATAGGGAGATCTTACATTTATAGTGAAAATAATTTCCAGGTACTTACATCCAGTGGTTGTTTGGTCTGAAGGCAGAACGTAAGCATTTGATAACGAAACCTCAGCAAAGAGCCCGAGGTAGTCATGGAATATATGGTCCAGCCATATGAGAATTTCAGAATTTCAGGTTGCCTAGGCAATGGAAGGTGATGGAGGAAAGGGCAGGGTGAGTTCAGACAAGACTGGAGACTTTTCAGTTGAAAAGCCTTAGTGTATAATCAATGCAGGGAGGTCACTGAAACACTAATATGAGCTTTGCTGCTTCTTGCCTTCAGAAAGGTGTTGATGAGAAGAACTTGAAATTCCCATGGAAGTGGATTTATCTTCTCTGTCTGCTCCTAGAAGTATTGCCAATGAAAGGAAGAGCATGAGGAACCATCTGTTACGTGAAGAGAAAATGGCTTTTCCTTTGTATTGGGTTTACATGGCACAGGTTTGGTAGCAGGAGGGCTGCAGGGGTGGCCTCTGTGAGCAGAGCCCAGCAGCTGCCCCATGTCAGACAAGAGCCAGCTCCAGCCGGCTCCAAAAGGCACCCACCGCTGGCCAGAGCCCAGCCAGGGAGCGACGCTGGTTGGGCCTCTGGGAGGGCAGATTTAAGGAAGGGAAAAAAAACTGCTGCGCAACAGCAGCTGGGAGAGAGAGTGAGAAACGGGAGAGAAACAGCCCTGCAGGCACCCAGGTCAGTGCAGAAGGAGGGCAGGAGGGGCTCCAGGCGCCGCAGCACAAGTTTCCCTGCAGCCCGTGGAGAGGCCCATGGTGGAGCAGGCCGTCCCCCTGCAGCCCATGGGTACCACACAGAGCAGATCTCCACGCTGCAGCCATGGGGGAGCCCACATGGAGCAGGTGGATGTGGCCTGAAAGAGGCTGCAGCCCATGGGAGCCCCCGCAGGAGCAGGCCCCGGGCCGGAGCTGCAGCCCGTGGNGGAGCAGCAGAGACACAGCGTCATGGACTGACCGCAGCCCGCATTCCCCGCTGCCCTGCGCTGCTCGGGGGGGAGGAGGTAGAAGAGGATGGATGGGGGAAGGTGTTTTTAGTTTGCTTGTAGTTTTTCACTGTTCTAGTCTGCTAGTGATTAGGTAATAAATTACATTAATCTCACTCTGCTGAGTCTGTTTTGCGCTTTCCTTATCTCAACTCTTAAGCCCTTTCCATTGTATTTTCTCCCCTTTTTCTTTTGAGGAAGGGAAGTGAGAGAGCAGTTGTGGTGGAGTTCAGCTGCCCAGCAGTGTAAAACCACATCCTTTGCAAAAGAAAAGGTAACATACTTAGCCTGCAGACTCAGTACTGGGGCAGGCTGTGGCTACGGTCTAGATATTTTGATGTCGTTGCGAGAAATTCTCACAGAGACATACATGATCTTCTGTTTCTCCATAACCCCTTCTTTTTTGGTCTTCCTTTGTATATTAATCCCCAAATGATATGAATTCTTTATAACTGGGGTGATTCCTTTTCATTGCCAAAAATATTTTTGAGAGAAATCTTAAATTATATGGTGGTATAATAAAAGGGTGTCTACAGTAAAGAGAATGATATGTGTAGTATTTGAAATTTTCTTGCTGTTGCATTTTCAGGTGGTGTTCAGTTTAATGCATGTTGTTCTGCACCTGGGTTAAGTTTAGAGAGCACCACCTCAAATGTTCATTGACTGCACAGTGCGACAGTAGGAAGAAATATCTGGGAGGGTCCCTTCTGATCTGTGATAAGCAGATTTCCAATGGCGTATAAAGACTTGGGTTTGGGGAAAATTCATTCTGCAGTGTCTATTCCAGAAACTTTTTATTTTTCATTGTCAATAGAAGAGTCAGGAAAAGCATACAGAAAGATGTGTTTCCCTCATGTTTGGTGTGGGAAAGATCCCCTACGCATCCCATGGTGATCGTTCAACAAACAATGATGTCCTTTGCACCAGCACATGGCCAAAGGGCCCTGACATATCTGCGTGACAGTTAAGGCCATTGGGCCTGAACCAACCGTACTCCTCAACTGACTGCCTACTGGGTGAGAGCAGAGGGGGAGGCTTGAAGAGGTGTTGACGTGGGGTTGTGTTGGCTCAGTCAATTTTCACTTGCTTTTACTGTCACCAGGAGGTGGGAGCCCTCTGCCAGCTGGAATTTGCGGACAGCGTTTATGCAAAGTCAGAAGGTGTATTACGAAAGCAACAGATATTTGCCATGGTTGCATGCTTTATTTACTGAGGTTATCCAGTTACAGATTATTCAGGAATAACCGTAATGGCCATCTGGACTCAGGTCAACTTTTGTTGAGACGTAATCTGCTATAACAAATAAACAACTCTTATTTCTTTGCATATGGTAGTCTGTGGCAGACCTGTAGTATACATCTATATTTGCAAAATAAATTTGCAGGGCTGTTCAACTTACTCGTAGCATTGTAAACCTTCCATCATTGCAGGAAGAGAAAACAGCAGAGAAATGACAGAGATTAAATTAAAGAAGAAATTGCCACTTTACAGGTGCAAGTGTCACATGGTGGAGGGAGAGTTTCTGTTTCTGCTCGGGGTGAGACACAGTCAGACAGCTGGTGTGTCTGGAAACAATGAACCCAAGGTGATTGGGCAGACCAATAGCCTAAGTACTCTCATGATTATAACTGTGGGCCTTTTTGGTGAACATTACATGGGATGAATGAACTGTTTTGAGTATGACTGAGTTCTCCCTTACTCTGAAGTGTGTGGGTTTTGCCTGGAAGAATTACAGGCTCTGCAACAGTTTTCATCCTGATGATCTTGCAAACACCAACCTACCATGCCATAATTTATAAAAAGTCTGGCATTGCCATCTTTCAGATGACATCCACCTTCTGAATTAGAAAAGACCTAGAAATGGATATTTAGCTTCTCCAGGTCTGGTGCCAACTTCTGGCAACAAGCCTTCAGCATCCTCAAATAAACAATCTAATGGTGGCCATCTTGCATCTCAGAGACAATATAGTTCATTAAGTCAGTTTAATAAACATTACACTAGTGGGCTTTGACGATATATTGGCACTTCTTCGTGCACTGTGATCATGCCTTCAATTATCACATTCTTTCTATGCCTTCAGATTCATTATTTATAAGATAGATGCAAGATTTCTTTTTACATTGGTTTTCTTTTATTACAGAAGTAAATGTGTTTTATTTAAAGGCTAATATGAGAAGGAAATGCAAACATCTGATTTGTTTGGAGTACTTTGATGCAATGAGGAAGAACAGCTTTAGAAAATGAAATGTGCTCACTGACTTTTAATACCTGTTCTATAGTGATTTCCTTTTTCAAGCCTTTCCTTCAGTGGAACTCGCACCATATTTTCATACATGTTAGTTAACATTTACAATTCAGGGGCACAGAAAGAAAGAAAGAGTCTCTATTATTTAGCCCAGTTGAGGTGATCTACTAGGTTGGTCCATGAGTCATCAATTGGTCCACACTTCTGGTCCACAGGAAATGCCCTCCTCCAGTAAATAAAAAATAAAAACACACCACTTTGGTTTAGAGGTACTGAAGACCTTCATTAAGATGTAATGTTGTGAATGATTTTGGCAAAGGATTAAGAAGGCAAAAATCATGAAAATGTCATATAAAATTTTAGAGTCAAATTTATCCTGATTCGAGCTCTAAGAACGTGCTACAGCACAGATTTTATAAGGCTTGGGGATAATGTTAAATGAAATAGCAGGGCTGAGGTCCAGGTCTGAGGTGGAAACTCCTGGGGGAGGGTGGAAGGTGAATCTCTGCAGGAGGCTGGTGAAGAAAAGGAAGAGCTCCATTTTGGCAAGCGTCTCACCGGCGCAGATCCTCCGCCCTAGAATGAAATGCAGAATGGACCATAAGAGAGTCAGTGGGAGCTGCTTCGTCAGTGGCTGCAAGAAATAAAAACCTCTGAGCACCTTTTATTCTGAGGAAGAACAGTGACTTTAAAAACCAAGTCCCAAGTATAACTAAAGAACAAAGCAGTACTCAAAAGTGCACAAGAGCCTGAGAGAGAGGATACTTGGTCTTCGAAGGTATGATTATAAAGCCATCTAGTGTTATTTTTCTTTTCCTAAAATGGGCTGGTTATACGCTTGTGTTTGGGGATAAATTTATGGAAATGCAATCTGAATTTCTTAATTCAAGTTTTCAACAAAATATGTATTTTTCTTCTCTACTTTGTATATGGTCACAGACAACGCAGCTGTGTATGGTAAGAACCAGAGACAAAGATGCCCAGGTCACAGAGCGGCTTGTAGGCTACAGTTTATAATGCAGAAATGTTAGATCTAAACTATCATGGAATTTGCTGAAAATCTCCCTCATTTAAGAAGGCATTACAAATTCTGGTTTATAATAATTGAATAGTGAGAAACTAATAACAACCAGAGACTGAAAGAATTAGTGGACATTTGGGAGTACTCTATTATCAGAAATGCATCCTGAGAAATCTGTGAAATATAGTTTGTGATATGGTCCTATGAAGAAGACAGTGTGGGGAGGCCAGGCTTCAATAACAAAGAACCACTGGTATGAATTGTCTAAGATTGGTACTTGCAACAGTAGTAAATGGAAAAGAGAAGGTACCTGCTGAAAATGGCATGAAAGCATCTTTCTTCACAAACTTTCCCTTGGAGTCAAGAAAGTGTTCGGGATAGAACACGTCTGGTTTCTGCCACTGGGATTTGTCTCGCAGGACAGAAGTCAGCAAGGGGATGATGTAGGTTCCCTGCAAAACCAGACAGTGTAGTTATTCTGTGGAAAAATATTTTGGTGGCTGTTACGACAATAAGATTTTAATGTAAAGAAATCAGCCTGGACAAAGAGATTACTCTGGCTGCCATTGTGTGACTTCACAAAAGTGTTCATATACATCACGTAAACCAGGTTTGAGATTGGAGAAATGTTAAAAGAAACAGTCCTGTAAGCATCTCACCTTGGGGATGAAATAGTCTTTAAGAGTGACATCTGCAGCAGTCTCATGAGGCAAATCCAATGGCAGGATATTAGCAAATCGCTGAACTTCATGGATAACAGCATCTGTATATGGCATTTGAGTTCGATGCTCGATTCGTGGGGGGTTTGACCCTATCACTTGCTCTATCTCTTCTTGGACCTTTCCTGAGGAGAGAATCCAATATAAGAAACAGACAAGGACTCTTTTGTCCCTGAGACATACTGGGCTTCACTGATGCAAAACTATAAAAGACCTCAAGTGAAAACCATAAATTCTTTCAAAGTCTTTCTTTTCTTTTCAGAAATGATGGGAGGTGGACAGAATTACAGTACCTGATTATTTCTTTGCTGATAAGAAACCTAAACGGATAATTTAAGAGGGCTTTTTGGTAGTTAATATTTTTTCTTGTCCGTTAAACATATGTATAAAAATGCATACAAGTTCTGTATTCTTATATATTCTTGCATTAAAATATTAACAATGGTAATAGCAAAATTACTTCTTATTGAATTTCATATTCAGCTCTGGGTTTTGTGTTGTTAGTTGTCTTCTGGAAGGTGGAAGACAGCAGCTTCAAATCAGTTTTGCAGACGTAGCTAAATGTCCCTCTCTGGAACTTGGACTCCTGCTAAGGTGCAAGCCCATCAGTGGCTTGTGCTCTGAGGGCCACAGCTGCTGTTTGGGAATTTCTGCAACCCCTCCTTGCGACGGGTTCATGGAAATCAAACTGGGTTAATTTATGTCTCACACATTGGACTCAGCCAGTGATTCTGAATCACCATTACCTGGTGTAATTAATATCCCAATCCAGAGAAGAAAAAAAAAAAAGAATAAAACTGCATTTCCTTGATTCATTACATTTGAACCATATTTTGGTGAAGGTTTTCCAGGATTTTTTGATTTCCCTGTGAGTAGGAAAAGACTTGTATTTTTCTGCCTCTCTTCTGCCTGAAGTTTCTTGTTCTGTGTCAAAAATCCTACTAGACTCCTAACAACCCTGAAGCATAAACTGGACTGCAGATGTTAGACGAAGAACAATTCCCTGAATGTCCTCAGGCATTTAAAGACCAGGTACAATCCATTTAATGTCTACACAGGCATTTGGGTTACCAGCAGCGAAGGAAATCTGGAACAATTTCATCTCCCAACACACAACACCTCTGTTTTTCTAATTAATGAGATTTTATTGAGAAAAGAACCTGGCCAATATGAAATCTGTCTATATTCTACTGGTGGGACGGCCAATGTGTCCCTCACTGGGTATGAACCACAGGGCACAGTGATACCTGGATAATAATTAACTGAAAATACTGGCTTTTTAAACTTAGTGCATTAACAGATATGTTGACCCTCAAGAGTCCTGTTCAGTTCCTGAGTGTAAGAGCACTTGTCACAAAACCACTTACTCTGAATTTCAGGATACTTTAGCATCAGCAGAAGGCTCCAGTTTAGTGTAGTGGAAATTGTCTCAACACCAGCAGTAAACAAATTGCTCACCAAGCTTAGCAAGTTGCCATTATGGAAATACCCATTGGAAGTGGATTTCTCCTGAAAGAAGTGGGTGAGGTAAAAGGATGAAAACTTAAAGCTTTCCATGGGAAAATGCAATATAGATAGCTAGACATTTACTAAAAGTAAGTTAAAAAAAAGTGTGAAAGACAATGCGCTTTGGGATTGTTCCCAGAGAAGAGTGTTGACAGAAGTTTTATGTTTTGCATGACCTCTGGCTTTACTGGGGACAGCTGCGACGAGAGCTGGTTTCTCTGTGAAAAAGGTAACTAAGATATATCACAGCCCCCAAATAAGAATCCCAGTAATGCCCAGTTTGCATTTTTGTTATGTAATGCATTATGTTGTTAATACTCAGAAGGGCTAGGACAACAGACAGAGCAGATAGAAAGATACAGCCTTGGTAAATATGTCAAAGTAGTCTGGAGCTTAAAAAGAAGCTTAAAAAAAGAAATATTTGCTGATTAAAAGGGGTCGGAACTACAACAGGGTGAAATATCCATTCAACTCTACTGGTTTGTTAGCTGTGTTTTGTCAAAGATAAACTGCCAAAGAAATATAGCTATAATTATTGGGACTCAAAGGAAATTGTAAATGTCTTCACATAACAATAAGTGTTGGAAGAAATGAAAAAAGATTCAGTTACCTCCTGCTGTTTAACAAGGAAAGCGTCAATAAAACTTCTTTGATCATTTTTGTCCAGAGTTTTGAGATGTTCTATAAAAGTAACTTTCACATAAGCATGGAATTCATCTCTATTTTTGAGAAGAGTCTTGTTAGCCCTTAGGAGGAATCCAAGGTATGGGAAGATGTTGTACATCTGCAAGAGTGAATGATGTAGATAAAATTTACCAGCCAAAGGTCTGAAAACATTTTACAGGAACAAATTAATAATATTGTACCCATTTTGCAGATACAAAGACAAAGACTTAACATTAATGTTTTGTTCTTTAGAACATGACTGGATGAATTCATGGTAGAAAATCCATCAAGGACAGCTGAATACAAGGAAACCTCTCAGCCCCAAGTCACTGGAAGCTGAGAGACTATTTTGCAGGAGAAGCATAGGTGTGAGACTCAAACATCTGCAACTGGCCAGCAGGGAGACAGTGGTGGGACAGATCTTTGAAGCGATTGTGTAGCTCCTTGTATGTTCTTGACAAACTTTCGCTCCTCACAGACCAACTATACCATCACTTGAAAGCAGCAAGTAACAGCAAAAATTCAAAGACTACCATAGTTATTTCACATGCATCTTCTTAGTCTGTGTCACCACATAGGCATATATGGAGCATAATTTCAAAATATGAGGAAGAAATTGGAGTAAAAAGCTGTGTTTTGCTACTGTTGCAACAACATACATGGTGGTATGTTAAACCCTTGCCCTCTGGTGAATGGAAGCAGAACTGTGCAGATGTATACAGGTGGATCTATGCTGTTGAAAAAAATCATGAAACATTTTACAAGTTTTTACAAAAAAGAACCTATAACTCCTGCTAACTGAAATATTGTCCAGCAACTTTTTTTTTATTGTTTTGGCCAGCTCTTCTGCTAACATTTTTTCCTGTTTCAAAGTGTAAAGGGAGAGAAGTGAATCTGGTGTGCAGCAGCATTGCATGCAGTTAGCTGAGCATCTTTATTACTCATTGAGACATTTCCATGTACCAGAAGCATGGGAAAATATGTCCTGTATCAGGGCTTAGGTAGACCATGAACTCTGTAGCTTCTCCCTGTCCCATGTTCTAAGAAAGTATACTGTGTTGTTCTGTCACTATATATGTGTGAACCATGTCTTGGGAGAATGCTGGGCTTCCTGGTCATGCTTTACAAGATGTATGTGTGTAGAGATAGTTCTCTGCTTTCTCAGAGGAGAGTGTCTGGGAGAAGATTGTGTCCACAAAAGTTATTCATGTAGCATGGTCCTGACTGTCCTTTTCCCTCATGGTCCTTGGAACTAGGCCAAGGGAGGAGTAATAGCTCTGTCAACAGCAAGCTTCTCCCCACTATCACCTCTAAAGAGCTTCATACCTTTTTCCTGTTGTATAATTAACTTTGAGCTCCAGGAAATGAGCTTTTCTGTTGTTGTTGTTGTTGTAGTTGTTGGAGGAGCTAAAAGAGTTACAGAATCGCACAGAATCATGGAATGGTTAAGGTTGGAAGGGATCTCTGCTCCAGCGGGGCCACCTAGAGCATGGTGCCCAGCACCACGTCCAGGCGGCTTTGGGAGATCTCCAAGGAGGAGACTACAGCACCTCTCGGGGCAGCCTGTGCCAGGGCTTCTATGCACAGCACAGAAGGGCTTCCTGAGGGTCAAATGGAATCTCCTGTGTTCCAGTTTGTGTCCATTGCCTCTTGTCCTGGCACTGGGCACCACTGAAGAGAGCCTGGCTCCATCCTCTCTGCACCCTCCCTTCAGGTATCTATAGACGTTGATAAGATCCCACCGAGCCTCCTCTTCTCCAGGCTAAAAAGTCCCAGCTCTCTCAGCTTCTCCTCCTAGAAGAGGTGCTCCAGAGAGAGTTGCTGTTGCCTCTAATCTATTTCTTCCAGCCTACATCTGACTGGAAAAAATTGTCATGGTCTATATACTGGAAGCTTAGACCTCCCCCTGCCCCTGCTGTTGCATTTACCAAGTGGTGTAGGAAGAGCTGGTAGGCAACTCAGTACTCTCCTTTCCCTGAGAGGAAACAGCTTACAAGGCTTTGTTGCTTTTATTCAAGACCAGTTCAGTGGGCACTACAGCCAGCATTGTTGCCAGAAAAAAAAACAAGCCTTATTGTCCTCCCTTCTCAGGTGCTCCTTTCCTCATACCAACCCAAGCACCTGCATGTCCGAACAATACGCTGGACTGGGAAAGTTATAGAAAAATTAAACTCACTAATATCTCTTGCCCTCTGTCTTTTTATTGTATTGTATTGTATTGTATTGTATTGTATTGTATTCATTGTATTTTTATTTTTATATTTTTTATTTCGTTTTATTTTATTTTATTATTTTTCTACATCCATTTTATGTGAGTACTCTGCAAACAATTCAGTCACAAGGGAGAAAATCACTCAGAGCAAGGGAGAGGGGAGAATGGAGCCTTATTTTTTCAGTTCAGACTTAACACTCATCAAACTACAGTTTATGTAGGTTTTTGAGAGACTGGGGGTTTGATTGTTGGTTTCAAGATTACCAGATTGTCTCTTAAGGTTTGTTTTGTCCCAGGAAGTGTTTGTAAACCTATTATGCCTCAGTATTCAGATTTTTCTGTTTAATACAGAAAATAGACTACCCATATTACTATGTTCCTGTGGCATCCAGTAGAATAGCAACATAAAAATAATTAATATTACCGTAACCAAAGGTTTCCCAGCAAGCCTCATGCTTTCATTGGTCAAATGAAGAAGTCTTACAAATCTGGAATCTTTGTAGTCAAAGCGTTTTCCAAGTAATATTGACACAATTATGTTAGCAACTGCTGCATTAATTATTTTACTAACATCAAAGGGCTTTCCTACACAATGAACAAAAGAACACATTACATTGTGGCAAAAGACTATGTAAATTTAAAACTAATTATTGCTATTTATTTATTTTTGTTATTAGTAACGTTATTGTTATTAGTGATTATTATTCATTGTTAGAGAATCATGCCAAACCAACAAAAAAGCTAGAGCCAAATTCATCAAATTGATTCAGCCTGAAGTATACAACAGGTGAAGAACTTGAGATGGTTATTGGCAAGCATCTGGGTACTTGAACAAAACTTTAGAGATTTGAAGAATGACTCATCTACCCACCTTCTTGTGACCCAATGGTGTCTATCAGATACCCATACTCCTCCACAATGCGGTCCTCAATGGCCCTCTTTCCCATTCCAAAGTCTCGTAAGGTTGTAAGAGTAAATCTTCGCATCACTTTCCAGTTTTCACCATGAGCAAAAACCACCCCTGACACAAAGAGAAGATTTCAAGGCAGTAGCAGATTTAAAATAACTAATTTGCAGACAAATAATGTAGATAGTAGTAGCAGTAAGTTTTAAAACAGGTTAGATTACATCTGGCTCAGGAAAAAAACAAATTTTCCTTAAGTATGTTCAGACTTCAACAATAGGTTTTGTTGAAAAACAAAACAAAGCAAAACAAAAACTATTTGAAAGATATGACCTGACTTCAGTAAGGCTTTTGACATCGTTTCCCACAGCATTCTCCTGAAGAAATTGGCTGCTCATGGCTTGGACTGGTGTACACTTCGTTGGGTTAGAAACTGGCTAGGCCCAAAGAGTCGTGGTGAATGGAGTTAAATCCTGTTGGAGGCCAGTCACTAGTGGTGTCCCCCAGGGCTCAGTACTGGGGCCAGTTCTCTTCAATATCTTTATCAATGATCTGGATGATCTGAATGAGGGGATCGAGTGCATCCTCAGCAAGTTTGCCAAGTTAGGTGCATGTGTTGATCTGCTCGAGGTTAGGAAGGCTCTGCAGGAAGATCTGGATAGGCTGGACCGATGGGCTGAGGCCAACTGTATGAAGTT
>VXAA01003765.1:106694-151288 GCA_013399115.1 Anseranas semipalmata | reverse complement strand
GCACCTCGAGTCCTGTGTTCAGTTTTGGGCCCCTCACTGCAGGAAGGACATCGAGGTGCTGGAGCGTGTCCAAAGAAGGGCAACGAAGCTGGTGAGGGGTCTGGAGGACAAGTCTTACGAGGAGCTGCTGAGGGAGCTGGGGTTGTTTAGCCTGGAGGAGAGGAGGCTCAGGGGCGACCTTATTGCTCTCTACAGGTACCTTAAAGGAGGCTGTAGTAAGGTGGGGATTGGTCTCTTCTCTCGCACCAGGTGATAGGACGAGTGGGAATGGGCTGAAGTTGTGCCAGGGGAGGCTTAGGTTAGATATTAGGAAAAACTTCTTTACTGAAAGGGTTGTGAGGCATTGGAATAGGCTGCCCAGGGAAGTGGTTGAGTCACCATCCCTGGATGTATTCAAAAGGTGTTTAGATGTAGAGCTTAGTGATATGGTTTAGTGGAGGGCTTGGTAGTGTTAGGTCATAGGTTGGACTAGGTGGTCTTGGAGGTCTTTTCCAACCTAAATGATTCTGTGATTCTGTGATATTAAAGATGTTTAATCGAGAAGAATATATATCATTGAGAGACAGTTGTCACTGAAAGAAAGAGAGGATTGGAAATTCAAGTTCAAACTTCTGGTCATCATACTTTGGAAGTGGGACTGAACTAACTGAACTGATATCCTATGTCTCTGATGATTGCAATAAACACCTGACTAGGCACAAATGTCTTTTAGATTTAGCTAAGGTCTTAAAACCTCATAATCAGTTTTTCACTGGAGTTGTTACACACCATGTAACTAACCACTTCAGTTATTCTTTTTTTTTCAAAGAAAAAAAAATAAGGTGTAAAGAAAGCTTACATGCAATAATGTGATCAAAAATGCAACTGTGAAAATGCTCAGAGAATTATTCTTGAATTGGTCCGAGGGTCATTGTAGAGATAAATATTAAATCCTAATGCAAAATAGAATTGTTTGAATGTGAAATTCTCATTTGGAAACCCAAATACCCAATCAGTGTTTCCCTTATTAAAATAAATCCCCAATTCTGTATGTGTTCTATTCTAATGCCACATTTGGATTTCAAAAACATTATTTTCCACTTGAAATGAGGAGCAGAAGTATAACACTCATGATTTCAGGAAAAGGAGGTTCTATGATAAGCTCCAAACAGCAAAAGCTCAGAATCACGCCAAGAGAACTAGAAATGCCTTCCCTGTTGTGCATGCCCTTGTTCTCGATCCTGAAAGTGTGGCATTATCCATTTTGGGTTGTTGCAGTGGGAATAACTAGGTGGTTATAGTATTTTTTTTTTTTTTTTGGTAAAGTTACAGTTGTCTTGTAGTCAGTCTCAGTAGTTTAAAATTTGAATAAAACCCCTGAAGTCAATGAAATTATGATTCCCTATTTCCAATTCTAAGTGGTATGCCAGCCACTGTTTTTTCTGTAGGAAATACGGTTTTTGAATAAGCCAAGTTGAACAGGAAAAAGAAAACCAACTCACCATTTCCTCTGGTCAAATCTTCAAAGATTGGGATTTTAGGTCTCTCTGCAAATGCATCTGCCTGGTTTACGAGAGCTTCCTTCACTGTCTCGTACCCAGAAATCACTACTATTTTCCTTTGTCCCATCTGAACACTGAAGACTGGACCATATTCTTTTGACAGCTGGCAGAAGAAGACAACAGTGATTTACAACTTTTACAGCCCACAAATAAATTCTCCTGTCCTGCCCTTAAGTTACTAAAATGTTAAATGTTTAGAACAGAGAAAGAGAATTAATGTAAATAATGTGAATGTGCCAGACGTTATGATGGCTAATGACTAAATGGCACAGTCAGGAGTGGAGCCCAGTGTTAACACTTGAAACCCCAACACAGTCAAGGAGCCACTGAGAGCTTCCTCTGTGCCAACAGCTCCAACTTCCCTTAGAAACCCATGTAAATTCAATTTTTTACTCAGTTTTTCACGCTGATCCTTATGTTATTGTGTTTCTTTTGTTTAGGCAGCTCCACACTTATGGTATAAACCTATTCAAACCTTTGCTACCATTATTGCTTAAGAAATAACAGAGTGTTTCTGGGCTAGGATCTAGCATTAGGTAAATTCTCACTTTTTGCATATGACCACAATCAATATGAATCTGTCTACCAAGAGGGTCTCAGAGACCCTGTTTGGTCTAAGCTGGTACCTTTTTAGCTTGAATTATTTTCACTTAAGTCAATGTTCTTGGTTCTCCTGACAATATGAGGTGGTTTTCCTGACCGCACTTATTTTCTAGTGTGTTTGCACAGAGAATCAGAAGGCAACTACTTAGCATTGGTATGCAAAATAATCAGCAGCTGGTAAGCAAGTGCAGCCAACTATATGAAATAACACAGCAGCAGTGACGTGTCTGAATTAAGGGTAGCGTCTTTGATGGTGATACTGTTATCCCAGACTAATGTAGCTGTGGTAGAAATCGATCTTTTCATAGGGTGTTCTCCACTAACAGCTTTCCACCATTTGCAATGTTGATACACAGGATGAAAGTATGATTTCCAGTTTAATTTACACACTAAGCACATGAGAATTTTAAACCTTGAGCTAAGCTCAAGTTTGAGGACCAACTTCCTCCATTAGAACAGATGCATTGGAATCGCAGTAGAGACATATTGGTTCTGTTGGCCTGAAAAGAGAAGGAGCCTACTTCTGCCAACCCAGATGGGCTGCATTGAATAGCTACAGATGATTTGCCAGATACTGCATCTGAATGGTCTTTTGATCTGTGGTTGTGACAAACATACAGATTTGTAGGTGTAAATATCCCTTTTAAAATCATCAGCCAGGAGATATGTGCAATTTCAATATCTAATATATATTAAAAAAAAAAAAAAAAGGAACAGGTTCATAGAAGTTAAAAATATATAGTTATCTTCAGCTTTGGGGGAAGAAGGGAAGAAAGGAACATGAGAGGGCTGCTAAATCAGTGAAGAGAGGAGGCTACAGTCACAACCCCAGACATGTCAATCAATGGAAGGTAGAGGGAGTTATACCATATATCAAAATCACTCCTTGTTCAGTTACCTTTTTCACAAAATTACCACAAAAATTAAATGAGGACTTGCTACTAATTTGAGAGTTGTTTAAGGCTGAAACCCAAATGCATGAAGCTGCAGTGAAGGGAGAAGGTGTTACAGTAAAGAACAAATTTTCCTGCATTCAGGGTTTCCTGCTCAAATAACCATCTTCTGTCCCTTGCTATGGATCATCTGTGAAGCAACACGTCAGGGAAAACTCTCTGACATCTTTGACTATTGGGCTGCTTTTAATTATGGGACCAGTAGAAAAGATAATGGCTACCTGTAGATAAGTCCTGTAGGGTCTCTTCAAATCAAACAAGTGAAGATTTCCAATGATAGGTAATGCTCTTGGTCCTGGGGGAAAATCCTTTCTCTGATGGTTATTCCAGAAACCTCCCATTTTTAAAATGAACAAAAAAGTCAAGATGAACACTAAACCTATGGTAGTGCAGCTGCTCCAGTCCATCTCTATTCAGCCAAGTATTTGCTACAGAAAAGAAAAAGAAATGTGAACCCTGGATCTCTATCTTCCTGCAAAAATTTGCTGTGAGAAACACTAGTCCATAAGCCTCTTTCCCAGTGAAAGGTATTTCTTGTGACTAGTGACTGGTTTGTTCTTTTCCCTCATGCTTGTTAATGAATTGTCAGTATGGTACAGAGGCAGGTAAATGTTTGCCAAGCTTGCGTGATTGTGTGAGTGTGTATTTTTCCTTGTTCAAGAATGAAAGTCCAAGCACGTGGAGAGCCATAGGTCAGAAATCTGGTATTTGGTATAGAAGTCATAAAGTTTGTATGCCCTGCAGATTACTGATTAATTAGATTTTCATCATTAGTTCAGGCGCAACCTTGATACCCCGAGCACTGAAATCAGAAGCTCAAATACACAAGTGATTAGTACACAGAGAAATATATGTTTTTTTAAATGTTTAGGCATTGGTAGAACTTTGTTCCCATTGGACTCATTGGGAATTTCAAATCATAGAATCACAGAATGATTGATGTTGGAAGGGACCTCTGGGTCCATCTGGTCCAACCCCTGCTCCAGCAGGGTCACCTAGAGCACATTGCCCAGGACCACGTCCAGGTGGCTTTTGGAGATCTCCAAGGAGGAGACTCCATAACCTCTCTGGGCAACCTGTTCCAGTGCTCTGTCACCCTCACAGTAAAGAAGTTGTTCCTCATGTTCAGACGGAACTTCCTGTATTTCAGTTTGTGCCCGTTGCCTCTTGTCCTGTCTCTGGACACCACCAACAAGAGTCCAGCCCCATCCTCTTGACACCCTTCCTTCAGGTATTTGTATGCATTGATAAGATCCCCTCTCAGTCTTCTCTTCTCCAGGCTAAACAGGCCCAGTTCTCTCAGCCTTTCCTCATAAAAGAGATAACTCCAGTCCCCTCAGCATTGTGGCCCTGAGTGAACGGCTAGTAGTGGTGAGCAAACGGCTGTGTACTGCTTAGCTGCCTGCCGGGTTAAACCACAACAGGAGCCCAGAACTGGACACCCTACTCCGGGTGTGGCGTCACCAATGCTGAGTAGAGGGGCAGGGTCATCTTCCTCGACCTGCTGGCAATGCTTTCCCTGATGCAGCCCAGGATACAATTAGCCTTTGCTGTAATGGCACATTGCTGACTCAAGTTCAACTTGTTGTCTACTGGGACCCACAGATCCTTTTCTGCAGAGCCACTTTCCAGCTGGGTGGCCTCCAACGTGTACTGGTTCATGGGGCTGTTCTTCCCCAGGTGCAGGACTTTGCACTTTTCCTTGTTGAACTTCATGAGGTCCTTGTCAGCCCATTTCTCCAGCCTGCCCAGGTCCCTCTGGATGGCAGCATGACCTTCTGGCATATCAGTCAATCCCCTTAGTTTTGTGTCATCAGCAAATTTTCTGAGGGTACACTCTGCCCCCTCATCTACATCATTAATGAAGGTGTTAAACAGGCCTGGACCTGGTATTGATCCTGGGATACACTTCTCACTACTGGCCTCCAGCTAGACTTTGCACCACTGACCACTACGCTCTAGGCACATCCGTTCAGCCAGTTCACAACCCACCTCACTGTCTGCTCATCCAGCCCATACTTATCAGCTTCTTTATGGAGATCTTAAGGCAAACAGTGTCAAAAGCTTTACTGAAGTCAAAGAAGACCAGGTAGTTTTGCAGATGTTCTTGTGACTAAAAAGCTACAGCAGGGTTCTTTATTAAAGAAGTTGGAGGGGCCTAAGAGGCACCATGTTAGGACTGGTTTGCCCAGTTCCCACTGGAAGTACAGCACTGGTTGTCTGTTCCAGGCAAAGGTACCTCCTCAGAAGCCATTTCAGGTGCAAAAGAAGATCTTTGCTGCTTTGAAAACAACACTGGGAATGATTTGATTTGAAATGAAAAATGATTTATTGTTTTTCTGTGTTTTTATCATTATCATTAGTATGCACCTTCTTCTGTAGTAAACTAAATTAATTTTAACTTCCAGACCACATGCTGTCATCTAAATTCCTCTATGTGACTGCACTGCAGCTCTGCATCAGTGAACATCTTACATTTACTTATCTCAGGTTGAACTGTTCAGTTACATTTCTGTGTGTGTGTGTATGCATGCATTCAGGTCACTGTTGTGCGAATAAAATGTGTAATGGATCATTTTCACTAGGCAGTTTGGGTGCAGCTGTGTTGGAGGTGTGGAAGGTGAAAGCCCTTATGTGTGTGTGTCTGATCTGTGCAGGACCCTGTTAGCTCTGACCCAGAGTCTGGCCCCAACCTCTTTCCTTGAGGGGAAAATGGTGTAGGAATGGGCTGAATGAAATGGACTTTGCTGTCCCATTCAGGGTATTCATCCTCACAAAGACGATCAATTTGCCCATTCAAGGAGTGGCTGAATGCCAGGACTGCCACCTGATGACAGTGGGTGACACACCTCTTGCTATGACTCAAGGTGTATCTGGGCTAAAAATCCCTTTCTAGATTCAGAAGTACCAAACTTCCCATTTGGGACTACAGACAAAGATATTTCATCTGGGTGTTTCTGGAAAAGGAGATGGCCAAGAAAACCCCTAGGAACGTGGCACTGCACAGACCTCATGAGTCACTGGGGGAATGATAAATCCACTGGAGGTTGAGAGGTCCAGGTCTGAGATGGAAACTCCTGGGGGAGGGTGGAAGGTGAATCTCTGCAGGAGGCTGGTGAAGAAAAGGAAGAGCTCCATTTTGGCAAGCGTCTCACCGGCGCAGATCCTCCGCCCTAGAATGAAATGCAGAATGGACCATAAGAGAGTCAGTGGGAGCTGCTTCTGTGGTTGTGGGGGGGTTTAAGCTCTAGTGGAGTGAATTCAAAGTCCCGGTCCTTTGGTAAAGCTGGGCCATTAAGCTGGGCCATTGAAGTTGGAGAGGAGAGGAGAGGAGAGGAGAGGAGAGGAGACCTCTGGGGAGAGTCTGAGACACCAGCTCAAATGGGAAAGAAGGAGTCCTAGATATCCAGTCCCCCTCAGAGCCCTAAAAACAGAATAGAAGGTACCTGCTGAAAAAGGCATGAAAGCATCTTTCTTTACAAACTTCCCTTCCGAGTCCAGGAAATGCTCAGGGTGGAAGGTGTCTGGTTTCTGCCACTGGGATTTGTCTCGCAGGACAGAAGTCAGCAAGGGGATGATGTAGGTTCCCTGCAAGCCAAGGCAGAGCAGTTACTGCACTGATAATCATGTTTTTGTGACTAGAGCGATGGTGAGTGTTGGAGCTGAGGAAATGCACTTTAACACGGGAGCTCCAGCCAAAGAAGCTGTGAGAACCCTAAGTGAGGGAGCATCCCTGGATGCCAGACTTGAAAGGGGATGCACTGGGGACAGAGGGGAGGAAAAGAGTGCTGTCAGCATCTCACCTTGGGAATGAAATAACCTTTGAGACTGATGTCTGCAGTAGTCTCATGAGGCAGGTTCAATGGCAGGATATTAGCGAACCTCTGAATTTCGTGGACAACAGCATCTGTATATGGCATTTGATTCCGATGCTCAGTTCGTGGGGGGTTTGATCCTATCACTTGCTCTATCTCATCTTGGACTTTTTCTGTGAAAGGAATATGGATCATACATAGATTGCTTGAATATCTCTTTCTCCAGCTAGGAATAATGTGATATGGAGAATTCACTTTTTATTCAACCCTGCTTAGTGTGAAGTCACATTCAAGGTGACCTGATAAGAAGGAAGCCCCTGAATGCCTAGTTTCCACTTACTCTGAATTTCAGGATATTTCATCATGAGTAGAAGGCCCCAGCGCAAAGTGGTGGATGTGGTATCCATGCCAGCTGCAAACAGATTTCTCACAACCTCAGTTAAGTTTTCATTATCGAAAAACCCATTGGGCTTTCCATTCTCCTGGAGAAATGAAACAGTAATTTTATCAGCTGGTTAAAGATTCAAGAAGACACTTTTTCATCAGAGAACAGGGAAAAAATCATATGCAAACCTCAGGGAGGAGTTAAAAGTGTAAAGGAGAAGAAGGTTTTGAGGTGATGCCCTGAGAAATCTGTAATAAGCTGAGTTTTGAAATACCGAGTGCTTGGACTGTCCCTGCTGCCCACAAGAATACACAGTCAAGTCAGCAAGGTTAATTTCAGTAGTAACAGGAATGTTTTGGAAAAACAGGGAGCAGTCACTGGGGCCACCCAAGTGATTAAATCAAGTTTTGCTTCTCTTGGGTCACGGAGCAGAGCATATTACAGGATGAAATTTCTTGAAAGGAAGAACAGATTTGCAGTCCGGGCTGGATTTCATGTGAGCTCAAGAGATACCGGGGACTTGTCTCATTATGATGTTGCCTTTACCTGCCCCTAGCACCAAAAAAGTTCCTAGAAGGTAGTCCATGTTCCTCTGAGTTCCAGCGCCCAACATTTGCTACAGCAGACTTGGGCTGAAATGTCACCTGTTCATACCTCATCGAGTTGAGGTTGGGTACCAGCCTTGCCCCATTTTTACAAGAACTGTAGAACTAGAGCATGTCTTTTGTGGAAGCAGGTAAACAAAATTTTGTGTGAGATGCCAACTGAAACCAAGAAATGTGTGCTGAAGAGTCCTAAAGCTTTCCCTGGGTATGTCTCTGTGAAGGGGGAATAAAAAAAAAAAAAAAGAGTCAGAAATGCTGGGGTACAGAACAGGATTTTAAACTACAGGTAAAGACCTCTTCTCTTACTTCACTTGGTGAAGTAGTGTTTTGTATTTTCCTTATAAATTACTGGGGACACAGGAAATATGCTTGTCTGTGATCTTTTTATCTCCTAGCTGAAATAACTGCACAGTCTTTCAACCCAAGCACAGTTTTCAGTAGGACTTTTGCACATGCTAGATCTCTGCTGAAAAATAGTTGTTGAGCTATCAAGACTTCAGAGGAAAGTGAGGAGATTTGAAGAAGCCGCTTGGATTCAATTACCTCTTGTTGTCTGATGAGAAAAGTGTCAATGAAACTCCTCTGGTCATTTCTGTCCAGGACTTTGAGATGTTCTATGAAAGTAACTTTGATAAAAGTATTGACTTCTTTCATATTCTCAAGAAAAGTTTTGCGGTCCTTCAGGAAGAATCCAAGGACTGGGAACATATTGTACAGCTGCAAGATACAGAGATGGAGAGGAAGAAAAAGCAGCTGCTAAGTAAATGTAATACTGTTCAACAATATGTATTAACAAAAGCCCTTACAGAAAATGGTGTATAACCGTATATTCATGATGCAAAACACCCTTTGTCCTCCTTCTTCCCTGGCCAGCTATGTAAAATGGTTAAATTTATTCTCTCTTATACTACGTATTAATCACACTAGCTGATGGTGGCCTAGAAATCCCATGTCTATTCATACATCCTTGACACAGTTTCCTAGCTCTCTACTCCTAAAGAATTCATCCCTCCCTCTCCACACTGGTTGGAATTGGGTGTCTCAAGAGACAGTTACAGTTTAAGAGACAGTTACAGACATTTCCACAAAGTTTTTGATGTTGTTTGTATGGGAGATGAGGAATAATGATCAACTTCTATCACTTTGGGGACACGCTCCTGGTATTGTATTGCATATTCTTCAATTCTTCTTCATGAAATGAGGAAATTGTAATCTCCCAGGCTATGCTGCTAAGAGAAATTCATAAGTAGCACCAGAGGTCTGCTTTCTGCCATTCCAGAATGCATTTGTCATGTACAGATAGATGAATTGAAATGATCAGGAGCAGGGTAGGTGTACTGCTAACGCTCTCTGTAATGTGTGATTTTGAACAGCAACATGCAAACAGTATGAATTACCAAAACAGACGGACTTCCAAAAAGTCTGATATTTTCATTCATCAATGACACGAGTCTTTTGAATATGGGGTCTTCATAGTCATACCGCTTTCCAAGCAATATGGATACAATGACATTAGCAACAGCAGCATTCATTATCAGAGTCATCTCAAGGGGCTTTCCTAGCATAGGAAAAGGTGGTGCAAACAACACAGTCAATGGTTATTGCAATTCATTAAAATATTACAATAGCTTGCAGAAGTGCTGTGAAGTCTGGGACAAGATAGGCACAGAGTTGGCAGGATGAAAGTCTCCCCTATCTCCTGGTTCACAAGTCACAAAAAGCTTTTAGGACAGACCAGAGACTGAAAGCAAGTTTTTGTGCTCATTTCCATTTTCTTCAAGACTATTGTGGCCCTGGGTCTTTATGACCCTTCCCCAGTTCTGCTCTATTTGGGCATACATGGTCTGAAAGTTTCCAAGTATAATGGAAACTCTCAGCATTGTCACTTCCCCTGTCAGTTTTTTCCTGGGCAGTCCCTTTTTACCAATATTTGAGAGTTGGGCTGTGCTTGTCTAGAACCTTTAAGTACAATTTCCTAATGCAGTAGCTCTTTGTCACTCATCCTTTCCTGCTGGGGCTCTCAGTTCTACAGCATCTAGGTCCCTGTGGTGCAACTTTGCAGCTGGACATAGTTCCTATTTTCAGGGCTTCAGGGTGTGGACTTAAAGCCTGAACTAGAATGATGATGTAGAAATCAGTTCTTATGAGAAGTCTACTTGGTCAAAAGAGCTGCCTGCTGAAGTCACAAAATGATCATAAGGCTGGAACACCTGTCCTGTGCAGAAAGGCTGAGAGAGCTGGGCTTGTTTAGCCTGGAGAAGAGAAGGATCCAGGGAGACCTTATTGCAGCCTTTAATACTTAAAGAACCTTATAAGAAAGATGGAGAGAGACTTTTTTTTTTTTTTTTAACAAGGGTAAAAAGTGATAGGACAAGCGGTAATGGTTTAAAGCTGAAAGAGGGTAGATTTAGGTTAGATATTAGGAAGAAATTCTTCACTCAGAGGGTGGTGAGGCACTGGAACAGGCTGCCCAGAGAGGTTGTGGATGCCCCATCCCTGGAAGTGTTCAAGGCCAGGTTGCATGGGGCTTTGAGCAACTTGGTGTAGTGGGAGGTGTCCCTGCCCATGGCAGGGGGATTGGACTAGATGATCTTTAAGTCCCTTCCAACCCAAACCATCCTATGAGTCTAGGATTCTATGATTCCGTTCTAAGTCCTGCTGTTGGTTACTGAGCCTAGTAAGAAATAATCCTGGATGATGCTGGTGGAATGTGTAAATGGATCTTCTGTCTCCTACTGGAAGGGATTTCCTGGACATTTGCCTCTAGGGACAATCAAGTTTTCAGTCTAGGTATGCAAGTCCTTGCAATTGCCATCTGCTTTACTCCCCATGCCTCTAGATCAATCCAAGACAGTAATCTGTAGAGGTGTTGCATATGGAGGAACAAGTCCCTTTCCTCAACAGTGCTGTTTGGTGTTAAGATCCATGTTTGACTTCCAGTGCCTCAATAAATGCTTTTCATTTACATGCCAGGCAATTGCCAGGCAGAGAGACAGGGAGACAGGCACAACTCATGTAAAGTCATCACAGCACAGATGCTGGAAAAAGGTACATCACAGAAACATATCTCTGAAATATCTCTGAAAGTGTTCTGAGCCTCTTCTTCCTTGACCCTTGGCATTCCTGAAAACGTTTTATGAGAAAAGTCAGAGATACATTATGAAGGTAAGAATCTCCCCACCTTTCTGTGACTCAATGACATCTGCCAGGTATCCATACTCTTCTACAACACGATCCTCTATGGCCTTCTTTCCCATTCCAAAGTCTCGTAAGGTTGTAAGAGTAAATCTTCGCATCACTTTCCAGTTTTCTCCATGAGAAAATATAACTCCTGAAATGGAAAATGAAAACATATAAATAGAAATTTCAGCAAAGATTCCTCATTTACCTTGTGGTGGTTTCACACTGATGGACGGCTAAGGTCCACCAAGCTGCTCTCTCACTCTCCTTCCTGAAAAGATCAGGGGGAGAAGATAAGATGAAAAAAGGCTCAGGGGTTGAGATAAGGACAGGGACCCATGCTGAACCAGTTCATGAAGGGCTGTAGCCTGTGGGAGGGACCCCAAACCAAAGCAGGAGAAAAGTGTGAGGAGGAAGGAGTCTCAGAAATGAAGTGCTATGCATTGACTGCAGCTCCCCATTGCCCATCCCCCTGCACCACTTTGGGTGGAGAAGAGGTAGAGGACTCAGCAACTAAGGAGTAAAGTTGAGCTTGGGAAGAAAGGGTGGGTTGGGTGAAGGTGTTTTAGCTTTGTCTTTGTTTCTCACCATCCTATTCTTTTTTTTTTTTTTAATTGACAATAAATTAATTTTCCCCAAACTGAATCTGTTTTGCCCATAACAGCCGTTGGTAAGTGATCTCCCTGTCTTTATCTTGGCCCACAAGCTTTTCCATCTCATTTTCTCCTCCTGTCCTCCTATTGAGGAGGGGAAGTAAGAGAGAAGTTGGAGTGTGTGTGTGTGTTCCAGGCAGCCATCCAAGGCCAACCCACTGCACAGCTCCGCAACATGTCAGCTGTAAGGCAAGACTCGGCTGCTGGTTCAGACCCCTAAATTAGGTGTTTGTGTGTAAATTAAGGATATCATCTCTTCTTATCTTTGATGTATCCATCACCACACACCATTCAAATTGCTTCACATGCTTAGCAAAACAAAGTGAGAGGTTCTGCATTCCCCTTTCAATGGAGAAAGCCTCATCCTTCTTTGCAGAAGGCAGGTGTATGTGGAACAGAACAGCACACTCACCTTTTCCTTTTCCCGTTTCTTCAACGATTGGTATTTTAGGTCTCCCTGCAAATGCATCTGCATGGTTCACCAAAGCTTCCTTCACTGTGTCATATCCTGATAGAACTACTATTTTCCTTAGTCCCATCTGAATTCTGAACACTGGTCCATATGTTTCAGACAGCTAGTGGGATGAAAGGAAACAATAACAGAAGATGATTTTCAGCAAGGTTAAAAATACTTGTTTTTCATCAGGTTTAATGTTCTTCATCTCACATGGCACTGGCTTTTCATTCTCTGCCCCAAATGTTGAGAATTTGTCATACAAACATTGGAGCTGTTGTGAATAAAAAGAATCACAATGGGGCCTGTAATCTTCTGTCAGACATTTGAATCCTCTGTTAGATATTTGACTTTTAGGGGGGCTAACTGTGTCCACTACATTGTCTCTGTGAGTAACTTTTGATCTAGAAGCAGAGAACTCACAGAGGACGTGCTGGAAATGTTCACGTACCAAAAAGGAGACTGATTTCCAAAGTGGTAGTACATCAGGGCACGAGAACTCCCTGAAACACTTAGATTTGCTGTTCATGGCTTTGAGGAATAGTGCAGTGAGGGGACCCCAAAAATCATACCCTATCTGACTGTCATAGACTATATTCCCCAAAGTCCTGGAGTTTACTGCTACAAGGTATGAAAGAATAAGCAGTGCTAGTTTGCTTCCTAGTTTGCTCTGGGAAACCAGGAAGGTTCCTCCATCAAGGGAGAGGATCAAAAATTTGTTTGCTGCCAGTTCCCTGACAGCTGAGTCCAGCAAACAGCTTCCAAAAAGCTCTGTTCTCCTCCCTAAATATTTCAGCAGTCTCTGGTGGAATTTCCTTTAGGAAGAAGAGATCCAGGTCCCCTCTCTTCTAGTTACCTTTGTCTGGAGAGACACAGCATTTCCTGTGTTCCACAGAAGTAGGTCAATTCTCTTGATAACATGGCTGGAAGCCAATTCCCCTGCACCTACACTATCATGTAATAGGAAGAGCAGTTACTGCAGAGAATAAACCCTGTTGTGTTTGTGATTTCCATGCCTTGAGACAACTTTTATCCCTTTTTGGGGTCAGTGAGTGCCTTAGAGTGAGAGCTCTGAGAAATGGAACAGCAGAAGTTACCTCTAGCATCGTCTGGCCAAGCCTCTTCAGGTTCATGATGTGCAGATTTCCGATGATGGGTAAAGGCGTGGGTCCTGGGGGAAAGTTCTCTTTCACATGGCTCTTCCTGAAATATTGTTTTTTCAGTATCAGCAGGAGAATGAGGATAAACAGTAACCCCATAGGAACAAGGCTGGCCCAATCCATTATCTTTCAGCAAAGGCTTAGCTGAGGAGATGAAAATTCAAGCAATCTCCTGTCAGAAGTTGTCTCAAGCAATAATGGCACTTCTACACCTACAGACACAGCAGCTTCATGTATAAGAAATGGTAGAAGTTCCAGCTCCCTTCTGGGATTTCACCCTTGGAGAATACCTACTTAGCACTCTCACCATATACACTCACTTTACGCCATCCTGGTTACTGTTTAATGGGTGGATTAACAATTAATCTTGAATGTTGGTAGAGATGTCTGGGGGTGTAACTTTACAAATAACAACTCAAACAGTGCCTTGAACTTTGAGACTGAAAGCATCAGTTTGCAAAGGAGAAACACTGAAAACCAGTGAAGCATGTCTACAAAGGAGATGCAAGGGTCATCCCTTTCATTTAAATGCTCTGTTCTTAGGCGTTGCTGTCTCATCATCTTCTTTAAAACTTCCAGACTTTCCTCAGGCAATATAACCCAAGACTCTCTATTTCTTATCATCATAAAACTGCATTCACAACCCTCAATGCAGACTACATCCACTAGTCCTTGTTCTCTCCCAAGTCTCCCTCTTTCTATCTAAAGCTACTTATAGCTTTGAAGTCTAATTTCACTTCCTTCACCCTGCCTCCTGATCCATTACTGTCCCTCCTCAGGAAGGTTAAAGAACCTAAAGCTGCCTCCTTATTGCTGCTGAGGTCAGTGAGATCAGTCCTTGGAGGCTTTAACTCTGACATTATCTTATCTGTCTTTATCCATTTTGATGTCAACAGCCAAGGGAGATGAGACTGCAAAGCTCAGGCCCCAACGTTAGGCAGAGAGATCCTTTACTCTCACTTCTAATTCAGGCGTGTGTTCAGTTGCTCAATAAATGATGTATCCACTGCAGTAACACAGAAGTATTTGGGTTTCTAAGCCCAAGAGAGCCACAGCAAAGTTTCTTTTTGGCCCAATTGGCATGAGGTGGGAGAAGAAGGAAGAAGCTCAGGCTTTCCTTTCCCTTTATGGAAGATTTTGGGGACGTCAGGTTTTGCCGAGAACAGAAGCTCAGCTGACTGGGTAGCTGGGACTGTTGTTTAGGTTACTCTTGAATAACCTGAATGTAGATTTATGGCCCTGATGTGCTGTGGGTCCTAGAGTGGAAAGCTGCATTAATCAGAAGTGCTTAAGAGAGGAATAACTCAATGCACTGTAGCTGAAGTAGCTGAATAATTTGTTGAGGCACACATGTCTTTGATCTAGGTGGAGTTCAAAGCAGAGTGGAATGTAGAGTAACACAGATATGATCAAGTGGTGATGGCTGTATTGATCTGATGGCCTCAGCTTCCTTTAAAGTGAGTAGAGGGACCATCTGGCCCCGAGTCTGCTGCTGCCATTGGGGTCACTGGAGGAAAGGTCAGATCGTTTCCGTTACTTGGAAGGTGTCCCAGAAAAAGTCCAAGGCTTATGTCCAGCTGTGTACTAATTGGCACATTTGGCATGTACCTCCTTAAAGGAGGTAAAAAGGCACTGTAAGCATCATTCTTTCCACACATAGCTAGGATTTAACTATTAACAAGGGATGAGTCAGATACTGATTCTTAGGTTATGTAAGGAAGTGGCAGTTCTGAGTTTTTTACTGAGACATGGGCCCAGGGTTAGGTCTGTGCAGAATTTCAGAACATGTACAGCATTTGCCTGCCCATACAAGACTTGCCAGGTTATTGAAAGGATGCGGTGGGAGCTGGAGATGTCTCCAGAAATGCACTGCAGGATTATCTCTGAGTGAGGAGCCAAGACTGAGGGGGAAATATAGAAAAGATGGTCTCTGTTTGTTGAGGGAAGATGGCTGAGGTACAGTCTGACTTGTGTGTCTTAGAATTTGAGAGAGGGAGCAGCAGAGAAGGAGGTGCTAAAAGAAGAAGCCGTGCAGAAGAAACCATCCAGGGCTTTCATTGAGACCGACCAGTGAAAATGAGCTGCAGCCTTTATGGCAGTGTTTGGAAGAGCTTTCTAGTAGAAATGTAGTGGGCTAAATTGTACATGGTTTTGAGGCAAGCAAGTGGAGGCTGTGTGAGCTAAGGTGCCCAGTATGAGCCCTTTGTCCTTGACTCTTAAAAAAGTCACGATCCCTGCAGAGACTTGCCCAAAGGCAGAGGAGAGCAGTTGGCCTCATCATGGCCATGGCCCCATGGAATGGGGATGTGGAGGCCTAGAGGAAGGGAGCACAGGAAGCTGGCTGGGAACCTAGAAGAGGAACTAGAGCAAGCCTGCTCTCATACCATCTGGCCCCGAGTCTGCTGCTGCCATTGGGGTCACTGGAGGAAAGGTCAGATCGTTTCAGTTACTTGGAAGGTGTCCCAGAAAAAGTCCAAGGCTTTTGTCCAGCTGCGTACTAATTGGCACATTTGGCATGTACCTCCCTAAAGGAGGTAAAAAGGCACTGTAAGCATCATTCTTTCCACACATAGCTAGGATTTAACTATTAACAAGGGATGAGTCAGATACTGATTCTTAGGTTATGTAAGGAAGTGGCAGTTCTGAGTTTTTTACTGAGACATGGGCCCAGGGTTAGGTCTGTGCAGAATTTCAGAACATGTACAGCATTTGCCTGCCCATACAAGACTTGCCAGGTTATTGAAAGGATGCGGTGGGAGCTGGAGATGTCTCCAGAAATGCACTGGGAGAAGGAAACAACCCCCCAAACCCTGTTGCCCTTGCCTGCTCAGCCCTGCTGGTTTCCTCCAGTAGGTCTCTGGTTCCTGCAGTGCCAGAAGGTAGTGCATAAGCTGAGTAGGGTGGGATTATCACAGACATGAGTGACAGGCTGTGAGTGTTTCTTCCCTGCTCGGGAACGTTATTTTGAAGTGCAGATTGAATAAATTTTTGTCCAATGTCCTGCTTTGGGCCAGTATTTGTGGTTCCTCTAAGGTCTGACAGGCAATGTCTCTAAGCAAATGTATTGAATCAGCTGAGCTTTTTCTAGAATGTTTGTTAAGTTTATGACTGTCAAATATTTCACTACTCCATGGTGTTTCGCATATTGCATGAGAAGAACTTGTTCAGGTTCTTTTAGGAACATGACAAAATTCTTGCGGTGCTTAATTGTCTCAGGAAGCAAGTCTTGGTAGAGCAAGACTCATTCTTTTCACTGTCCCAGTCCTCTCCACCTAACTTGAACTCAAGAAAAACAAAAACAAAAACAAAAACAAAAAAACAAAAACAAAAGAAAATTAGTTCAGGCCTAGGGTCAGACTTGCTGGAAAATTGTTAGAGCTGATCATACTAGCTATATCACTTATAATATAGTTATCATCTCTGCATCTTTGAAGACAACATTGCAGACAATTTAGTTCTAAAGTAAGAANTTATTTTTATTTTTATTTTTGAAGGGTTCAGTTAATCTCATTAATATGCACATTATTTTTAAATAAATTAGTTTTTAGTTCCAAGTATCGTATTTCCTCTGGTAGACTTCAACTTGTTTGCACAGTAGTTCTGAATCAGGACACCATGTCTTGCAGTAGGTAGTGCTACTATTTGTGTGCATCTGTGTGTGTGTCTGTATTTGGAAAAATGTGAAAGGAACTGTGGTCTGCCTTGGTGGTCAGGGAAGAGAATTGTTGTTGTGTGGGTATGTAGTCTGTGCAGTACCAGAGACAGATCTCTAGCCTCTTCACTTGATGAGAAGATGCATAGGTACAGGGACACGTGTGGCAAGGCTCTTTTAATACATTTTGTACTGAATATGTTTATTTTGTTTGTTTGTTTCTGAGTAAGAAATACATCTGAGAAAAGCTTTCAGTACGTGGTACAGCCCAGACCTTATGAGGCTTTGTGCAGGTGGAAGACCCAATGGAGGGAGAGAGGTCCAGGTCTGAGATGGAAATTCCTGGGAGAGGGTGAAAAGTAAACTTCTGCAGGAGGCTGGTGAAGAAGAAGAAGAAATATTTATTTCTATTATTTATTTTTCTTGAAATAATATGTTAATATAAAAAAAGTCTTGAGAGTTCATCCACTGTAGGTTATCCTTCTGAGACATTGGTGGTAGCTTTTGGTGTCTGAATAATGTCTGGAGGCACTGATCCTACTGCTAGATTTTAATCGCCTCTCTATGGATTACGCCATGTAGGTAGGCACAGATGTGTGACTCTGTTTCCAGATATTAACGTCTCATAGAGTTCTTTCAGTTCCCTCAATTTTTATATCTCTTAACTGAGCAGTCATTTTCATCACTTCCCAGTTGGAGTAAATTTACCTTAATTTAGCTTTAATTTTCTCCATTCTTCTTTGTCTTGTTTTAGGAGGCAGTGACTTCAAAGGTAGCGACTCACCACATGGAAGTTCTCCACTGAGTCTTCTTCAGGTTGATAGTTGCTTTCTTACCAGTTCCTAATGACTCACACTTTTTCTTGGAGTTAGCATTTAGTTCAGTTTATATCTATTGATATTAGCAATGCTACCATTCACTCATTACTGTTGGACTTAGTAAGACAGTGTTACATAATTACTTATTTTTCATAGCTCCTACTCAATTCCCTTTTTTTTTGTCCTTCAAACAGTCTAAATAAATCCACGCCAATAATATTTTTTCACCATTTCACTTCTTTCTCCTCACAAAGCATATAGTAACAAATATTGCCACTTAGTATACCTTATCAATCACTATGTTTTGCCATGAAAATTATTTCAACATTTTGTTTCCTGTCACAACCTATCTTCAAAATACAGCATGTTCTCTCCCTATCCATAGGAAAACACATTTTCTTAAAAAAGTTAATCTGGGATTCTCTGGTAAAAAGCTTGTTAGAATCCAAATAGACAATGTTAATCCATTTCTTCATTGCCATCTGCTTGATTGCCCCTATGCAGTTGAAAGATGTGACTGTAATTCAGAAATCTTGCAATTAAATGTGGCATCCTGTAATAGGCTTGAAACACAAAGGGTTTGAATGAGCATTAGCCTCATTAAAGAGGTTAAGATTGGAGGCAGTCTGGGTTGCAGTGACCATGCCCTGGTTAAGTTTGTGATCTCGAGGGATGAGGGCCTGGCAAAGAGCAAAGTCAGGACCCTCAACTTTAGAAGAGCAAACTTTCAGTTGTTCAAAGAATTAGTGGATGAGATCCCATGGGACATTGTCCTTGGGGGCAGAGGATCTGATCAGAGCTGGCAACTCTTTAAGGATATTTTTCTTAGAGCACAAGAGCTCTCCATCCCCACGTGTAATAAATCAAGCAGGGAAGGCAGGAAACTGGCATGGCTGAGCAAGGACTTGCTGGTCAAACTTAGGTGAAAGAAGGAACTGCACAGGCAGTGGAAACAGGGCCATGTGCTCTGGGATGAGTACAGAAATGCTGTCCGGATGTGCAGGGATGGGATCAGGAAAGCCAAGGCGCTGACAGAGCTAAACTTGTTGAGGGAGGCAAAGAATAACAAGAAGGGATTCTACAGGTACATTGGCCAGAAAAGAAAGACTAAGGAGAGTGTACCACCTCTGGCAAATGTAGATGGAGGACTGGTAACAACAGACATGGAGAAGGCTGAGGTACTCAACAACTTCTTTGCCTCAGTCTTCACTGGCAGTCAGGCTTCCCACATCTCTCGAGTCCCCGAACCTCTAGGCGGGGGCTGGGAGAGCAGTGTCCCTCCCACTGAAAGCGAAGAGCAGGTTCGGGACCTCCTGATGCAACTGAACAGGTACATGCCTATGGGGCCTGATGACATGCATCCCAGGGTCCTGAGGGAACTGGCTGATGTAGTTGCCAGGCCACTCTCCATCATATTTGAAAAGTCCTGGCAGTCAGGTGAAGTCCCTGGTGACTGGAAAAAGGGAAACAACACTCCCATTTTTAAAAAGGGTAGAAAGGAAGACACAGAGAACTACAGACCAGTGAGCCTCACCTCTGTGCCTGGCAAGATCAAGGAACAGATCCTCCTGGAAGCAAAGTTAAGGCACATGCACCTCTCCTATGAATGAAGGCTGAGAGAGCTGGGGATGTTCAGCCTGGAGAAGAGAAGGCTCTGGGGAGACCTCATTGAGGCCTTTCAATACTTAAAGGGGGCTTATAAAAAGGATGGAGAGGGACTCTTTACTCGGGTAGATAATGATAGGACAAGGGGAAGTGGTTTTAAACTAAAAGAGGATAGATTTAGACTAGATGTTAGGAAGAAATTCTTCACTGTGAGGGTGGTGAGGCACTGGAACAGGCTGCCCAGCGAGGCTGTGGATGCCCCATCCCTGGAGGTGTTCAAGGCCAGGCTGGATGGGGCCCTGGTCAACCTGATCTAGTGGATGGCATCCCTACCTATGGCAGGGGTTTGGAACCAGATGATCTTTAAGGTCCCTTCCAACCCAAGCCGTTCTATGATTCTATGATTCTATGATTTTTTCAATGGCTACATTGACTCAGTGATGACAAATGGTAAAATACAGATAACTTTGTAGAGCAATTTTTTTTTTTCTTTTGTCTTCTCCTTGTTCTAGATGAGCAAACATCTTGGAAAGATCTAACTGATTCACCTGAGCTTGGCATAATGCTTGTTTTATATTACAAAAATACTACAGCCCCTTCTGGAAAAACAGGTGTGGTTAGGACAATAGTTGGACGTTGGTTTTTAGCATTAGAAACTGAATAAAAAGCATCATTAGGAGATATATTTGAGATGATTTTTTTTTTCTACATGGTAACTTCCAATCTGCTGTGCTCGTCATAGCTGTTGGAGTGAATTTCATGCAGTTTCTGCTCTTCTGGAACCTGTCATGAAAATCAGAGAACAGTTCAGTTAATGAGATAAAGATTTCCTTTTGTCATAAGAGGAGACTAAAGTGCACTGAGAATGTCATTCTGTTTGTATATATTATGTATTTATGTATTAACAGTGAGTAGTTTACTGACACCAAAGAACCTTCAAGTGAACCAGGTTCACAGATTCACAGTTTCACAGAATTGTAGGGGTCGGAAGGGACCTCCAGAGATCATCGGGTCCAACCCCCCTGCCACAACAGGTTCCCTAGAGCAGGCTGCACAGGTAGGCATCTAGACGGGTCTTGAATATCTCCAGAGAAGGAGACTGCACAACCTCCCTGGGCAGCCTGTTCCAGTGCTCCGTCACCCTCACTGTGAAGAAGTTCTTTCGCATATTGTATTACTATCACTGGTCAACACAGGTTGTGAATTCTTCAGCTGCACTTTAAAACTTTCATTTTCTCATTTGTTATGACTAATATATGGCAGACTATTCAGGTCTTGATGAAAACCAGTGCTTGTGACTTTCCCAAGGTCAAACAGCAAATAGTTTGCAGCTGTCATTAAAAGTTTTTTTTTAATCTTTATTTTATTTTATTTTATTTTATTTTATTTTATTTTGTTTTGTTTTGTTTTGTTTTATTTTTTATTTTCCTCTGTTGTCACACCTAGTTTGGCTCACAACTTCCTGGTGGATCACAAGCTTTCTCTGACCAAAAACCAAATTGCATGGGATATACTGGAGTTTAATTCATTAAAAAAATAATAAAATCTCATTTGAAGTTTACAATGTTTTATTTATATTGAATTTATATGCAGTATAGAGCTTTACCTTTGAGGTAGGTGATGAAGGGTCCCTCATTGTCAGTGAGGAATAGAGAGACTTTTTAGATTTTAGTTCATGTAACCCTAACATAGATCTGGAATGATTCAAATGAATTGCAGTCTGGAGCTATCTCTTCACTGAGTGTAAACGGAGCCTAGCAGGGCTACTTCAGATGTACTTGTTTCTTAGCCCCATCATCTGTATCTTCATGCATAAAACAATGGTGACAGGGGGTAGGGGTTCTTCTGAACAATAACTTCAGTGGTCAGATCATTCAACCAGGAAGCAGAAGAGCTTTTGCTCAGCCTAAGGGAGACTGTCTCTACAAATACTGAAGAAGTGCTCTAAATTTCACTCAGTAAGAAATTCTAAATGACACTAGAAAAGCAGCACCATTTAGTCAAGAATGCAAATATCATGAGTTTAAACTACAACAAGGAAGAGGAGACTAGACAGAGTGAGCACTTAAAAGAGAGATAAAGAGCTCCACTCAGGTCTCAATTTGTTGACTCTATTTCTGTTTTTTGTTCAAGGTTAGTCACATGTAAAAGGCATGACCAGGTAGCAAGTCCGAAATAGATCCTGGAGGTGGTCTTTATAGATTTGCAGCCTAAGGTAGGGCAATGTTTTTGAAAGCTGACTCATGTGCAAACCTCAGTGTGCTGTACCTCTTCCAACATAATGAAAATAATGCTCCTTTTGACAGTGGTTTGTATCTTACCTCCCAATAAACAGAGTCATCAAAGCAGTTCTGGTCAGATGCTTGTCCCAAGAAAGGCAACTTTAGAATACCACCTATGGGTAAAAGAGCATTAAAAGTTAAAAAAATGAACAACACGCACAAATAAATGTTCTTCAGATGTGCTCTGGGGAGTCTTCTAAGCCTCCCATTATCAGGTTTCTCATTATGAGAGATGATACTGGTTTCTTCACGCTGACGTTAGTAACAGCTTGGTTTTATTTGCTCAAACACCAGATTCAGACTGGAATTTTCTGTTTCAGTCTGAGTTTTTGTTTGGAAAGTAGCTTTTTTTTTTTTTCCCCCCCACAAGAATGTCCTCAGGAGAACTGCTCAAGTATAATCAAGTTAACAGTGTTTGGATATCATATATTGTAACTGCATGATGAAGGCTTGTCTGCGATCAGTAGCTCAGATCAGAAGGCTATGCATGCTCTACACAGGCTACACATCTGCATAGGTTCTATATTAGACTAAGGAAGCCCCCCCGTCCAGCTTTTGGGATGAAGTATGTTATAGTGGTTTGGTTATCAATATTAAGCCAAAAGAAACCATTAAATTATCTCAGCTGATTCTTCTCCATATATAAGGCAGAAGAGATGGGAAGTACATGCAGAAATCATGTCATTTGAGTTCCCTCTGGGCACGGGCCAGGCATGGATCTCTAGTGAATCTTGTGTCCTATCTACCAGTCCACTATTGACATCCTATGGCATCTCAAATAGCACAAGACACCAATGTATAAATAACAGAAACATGGAAACGTGTGACACCTAAAGGGAGATGTCTTAATGTCAAACTAGTTTCTGTTCAGAATTGTAAGTTTCTGAATCTAGAGCAGAACTTCATCCAGAACAATAATTATGATTTCTATATACTACCCACTATCTTTGAAGTATGTATTTGGTAAGATATCTAGGCTTTGTTTGAAGACTGATCAGAAAACTGTCTTTTCTATATTTAAGCTTCTGCTAGTGTACTATCGTGAATTATTATATTTTTCTATTTTTTATTTTTCTAATTAAATTATTGATAAATTGAAATTCTCAGCAGGCACACCTCTAATGGCACATATATTTCAATCGTAGTATGCACTGACCTGTCAATGCTCCGCCTGCCAGTGCAATTCCAATTGTACTGCCCAGGGCAGCAGCCTGCATTCCAGGACTAAGCTGGACAGCTTGCCTGAAAAGGACAGAAAAGCAAACCATCAAAAAACAAAAACTGTTAAACTTTGAGGCTGAGATTTGGTTTTACAACTTTATGTTTGCTCTCTGCTGATGACTCATAGGAAGATAACCTGTCATTGCTGCGGCCAAGACAAAAAACCATATGGGACTGACTATGTTTTAGGCTATAGTTTAAGCACTAGTTAGTTCCCCTTTGTCAAAAAGACCTCCATTCAATCTTCTTGTGGTCTTTTTAAGACAGTGGAAATGGCCCATTGTGCCAACTGGTGTTTTTCTTGGAAATATTACAGTTGCCTGAGTTACAAATGCAGAAGCATGGTAATGACTCTTCCACTTTTGAATGGTGTTTATTTAATGACTGTTTGAATTTTTATCTGAGTTTTTAGTGTGGAACAAGCTTTGCATATAAACTGTGTGTTTAAGGCAGGATATCAAGAAGAGTCCTAACTAAACCAGAACACCATGTCCAGCATCAAATCAAAGGTGCATTTGCTGAAAATAAATTATAATTAGATCCAAGGAAAGTGAAATATTAGAATAAACCTTCACTAAAAGAACCTTCTTTCTCTCTTCTTTCTGTATCTTACCTTACTTCACTTTGTACCGCAGTTACTATGATGCCTGCAATGCCTCCCAGTATTCCGGGTAAACCATGTAAATTATGGACTCCACAAGTATCTTGAATGTTCAACTTGGATGCCAAAAAGGGCTGAAATGAGGGGAAATATGAAGTTTATGGTGAGTTTATAGTCTCCATGCATGGAGAAGTAACGCATGAGAAAAAAGAATGCATGCATTCTTTTGCATGTCTTTTCTATGCGAAAGAAAGAAACACAGAAGAACAAGAAACAATTTAACATATTTCAGGTATACAAAGTTTAGCCTTAAAACCTGCTATCTTCTCCTTCACTGTGAAATTATATATGGAGAAAAAATCAGGCGAGTACATACAATGGTACAAATGTCCAAGTTACCATAGCAAATATAACAGTACAGAACACATGAAAGCCCAGTGATATTTCCAATCTTTTCAGCCACTGCAGCCAAGGTTGAAAGCAGTGGCTAATCCATACATACCTGTTCTGAGTCTACCAGTCAGGTATTTTCTCCCAGAATGTTTCTCCATCATGAAATGCCAGTTTAGAGAGTGTTAGTCAGAATATTTTGTTTCTATGTTTTACACATGAAACACTTTCATTTTGTACTTCAAAAGTATTTTCAATTACAGAACTATTTAGAAACTTTAAAGACTGAAATTTAATTAGTACCATTTCACTGATCTGAAACACGATTCTTCTGAGGGAGGTTGTTCATGAAACGTGTGCTTGGAGCAAAATTCTGGCAGCTCCTTTGAACAGAAATCCCAGATTTAATGAACTCTAATATCTATGTGATCCTTCTATGTTTTTAGATAGATGATGGACTGAAGCATATATCATAAGCTTCATAAATATATGCTTATTTCATAAGCATATATTTAAGTCACACCCACTTCAAAATAGTAGTTAACTAGAACTTACTTTCTGTAGTGTATCAGCCAGTTTCTAAACTTTCTTTCTAGTAAACCATGAGAGTTCCAGTAAAGTCAGTGAAGTAGTAAGTAAATGAGAGCAGAGGCAGGTCCTTGGTACTCACAGTGAGGAATTTGAATCCAAGGACAGAGATGACTCCAGCAATGCTCCCAATGCCCATAGCAACAAAAGGGTGGATTGGCAGGTCTGCACAGGTACCCACTGCTACTCCTCCTGCCAGGGTGGCATTTTGAATGAGAACCTGCACACAGTATACAAAGGTGGAGATGACAGACATGGAATAGAGGCTTGTTTTGGGGCTGAATGACTTGTAAAGGATTTTTCTGATGAAGAGCAAACAGGAATTTAAAATGGAGTTCCCTGTTATATATTCAAGGTGTTGGTTCAAAGCTGCTCTAAGCCAGTTTAACTGGGGCCAGTTAAATGCCAGTTAAATGCCAGTTAAATTAATCCGTCATTTGCAAACTCACTAAAATTCATCTGGCCTATCAGGAAACCAGGCTAAGCCAGTAAATTGCATCCTACATCAACAGATGAAAATAATTCTGCAAGGCCACTGAACTGTGCCAGCTCACACTGGGCTTAGATGAGCACTACAACTGCTTGAACGAAGTGGGTGAAAACTGAATTTTAGGGCAAGGAGATAAAAGGATGGGACCCTGGCAGACCCAGCCTAGTTTGGTTTTCATGGTTGTGCAGCTGCACTATGAGATTGTGAGGGAACACATTGTTGCCTTGAGAGACCTATTTTGGCTATTGCAAAACAATAACCTATGTAGGATTGTCTTTGGAATAAGACACAAAAATCTACCTGAATGTTGGACCAAAGTCTCTATGGTCCAGCAGGTTCTGTGGACGAGAGAGAACAAGAGAGTGGGACCATCATGATAATGTCTAAGAGCTTTCTACTCTTCAGATGCAGTGATCCCACTGAGGAACCTGATCACATACCTAAAGCAGGGTGGGTTGACTCAGGGTCCAATCTGACGCAGCTTTTAGAAGCATAATAGCCCTAATTTTGTAAACAGTTGGGAACCAACCTAATGATCGTTATTACAGAGGGGTGACTCAGTTTAACAGAGGTTGCCGTGTGATTCTTACCATACTAAATTTGCCTCTTTGATCCACCAGGCTGGAGAGGGCAAATGTTACGACAGTACATGCAGCCAGGGAGTAGTAAGTGTTGATTGCTGCTTTAGTCTGGTGAATGTCTTCAATTGCAATGGCAGAATTAAAACTGGGCCAAAAGATCCAAAGGAACAGAGTACCTGGATGGACATAAGCCAAAACAAAATAAAGAATATTCAGTCACAAGGGGTATTTCCCTGTGAAAGATCCAACACAACAGAACTAACAGCAAGAAATGAGGAAGATGGTCAATAAGAAATATGAAATAGCCAAAAGGCTGGAAGAAATAACAGGAAATGCAGACACTTTTGACACTGGCAGCTGGCATTTTGACACATGATCTCTGATGAATCTTTCTGGAAGACTTTAACATATTGTAACCCATTGTCATACTCCCCACACTGTTAGAACTCACTATCACTGTAAAAATGCCAGAATGGGATGTATTAACAAAAGAGTTCACATATATATCTTTTGTTATTTGTTGATATAACTGCTAGTTTTAGCTCATAAATTGATTTATGAACAGATCTCATGCACAGATAGATGACTGTCCCATTCAGCAAGCCATATGGTTTCTAACATTCAGTAGAGGGGCAGAGCACATCTCTCAATACTTTAATTATGGCCTATTATTATGTTGCTTACAACAGAAGATTTCACAAAAAGAGAGTCACCACTAATGCACAGTGCATCAGAAAAAAAAGAATATCTCTACGAGTGTACTTACGAAAAGGAGTGCAACATAATAATAGGCAATTATTAAAAAACAGGGATGAAAGAGGGATGAAAAACTGATCAGCTCTCAGTATTACTTCACTATGCTTCTTTTACTTACCAATCATGGCAAATATGTCAGAGTGATAGGTAGATTCTTCATTTTCATGCTTGTTTTTCAAACCAGGACGATACAAGACTAGGGTTACGGCCAAACCAAAATAAGCTCCAAAAGCATGGATAGTCATTGAGGCTCCAACATCTGTAGCCTGTATCAGGGACCCAAAATAATACCGAGAAATTTATACAGCAAAAAGATGAAGATTTGATGAAGAAGTCTGCATGACTTTAATGGCTTATTTTCTATGGCAAAAATGAGAATATGTAAACTGGAAGTGTTACAAAGTGAAAGCAAGTTATAAACAGAAACAAATTATTGCTGAATAGTTGTACCTGAAGTACTTCTATAACTAGATGTTCATTGCATGCAAAGATTGTGATCTCCAGAATTGTCAAGATCAGCATCTGAACAGGACTTGTTTTCCCCAGGACTGCTCCAAATGAGATCAAAGCAGTTGCTGTACTGAAATCTGCATTTATCATGCTGAAATTAAGAAAACAAATAAAAACAAACAAACAAGAAATGCAGGAGAAGAGGAAATTAGTTTAATGGAACCTGAAATAAATCCATATTCAAACTTGTTAATTCACTAAATGATAGAGCTGTAACTCTTCGAACATAAAATCACCAAGGTCATCTTTGTGAATAAAAATTAAATCAAAATTTCCTAGATGGGTTTTGTGGGGATCTTACAGATGACTGAGAAAAAAGGTGGGAAAGTTGCCTCCTGCTTATACCATACATGTGCTCAGCTGCTTGAAATTATGGTGAAAATTTAGAAGAAGTGTGTATTGAAGATGTGCAGGGATATTTCCAGCTCTGACTGTTACTTGATCTCCAAAGACAAGAGGGAGCTGTTAGTTTTGGTCAGATGGTTTAACTCATTTCAAAAGCTTTGCATGTCTTTCTGTCACTGTGCATCATGTTCGCTTTAGCTGTCAGGAAGGACCAGTGTTAACAGGCTATGGAGAATGGCAAAGATAAATAAAAACACAAATTGGCCCAAGCCTCCAGCACTAACTTATGGGTCCCTCACCAAATGCACATCTGTAAGCATTAAGGAGCTATTTGTATTATTTCTGCTTGTCCCTCAGTAATTTTTGTATGACGTTTCTTTCAAAATTGTCTACAAGTTTTCTCAGAAAGCAGAACTGCAGATGTGGAAAACACTCTTGAGACCTTGGTAGAAGCAAGACAGATGAATGGGAGAGGGATTAAAAGTGTCTAGAGGCATTACTTGTGAAATCTCTTATTCTATGTTTGGGCTCCAAAGCCTATTACAGTATGGTGCTCGTGCAAATAATTCCTCCATAATTAGGAGAAAACCTCATGTGTGGACTGACACACTGCTCCAGCCTTTCCTTTGTGACCCCATGTGTCATGAAAGGACGAATGCTTCTGTGCCTGCTGAATGCAGGAGGGAGGTTGTGGTACTGCCCTGTTGCTGAAAATTTCCCAGCTTTCACAGCTCCAGAGATTCAAAGCAGTCTCTCTACATGGCTTATGTTCCACATATAACTTAACAGCTTGAATTTCGTCCCATGTTTCCTTGGCCCAATGCAGCAGGCGTTGCCCCTTAGAAGTTGAAAGGCAGATGAATATTGAGAGGTGGATATTAATGCTTGACCAAATTTTAGTGAGCTTAGAAGACTGATCCCACAGATGTTGTAGTTTTATTAGTTCTTCTGATATCTTACGGGATAGAAATGTCATTATTGGAAAATTCATATGTACCTTTTGACACCAATAGGAATTTTCTCTCCTTTCTTGTGCCAAAATCCTTGCATCAGGGTGCCCCACTGCAGACCGAAGGCTGCAATGAGCATGTTCATACCAACACTGCTGAATCCATATTTCTTCAGAAAGGTCATCAGAAAACCAAATCCAACAAATATCATCACATGGACATCCTGAAAGACTGAAAGAAAAAAACTGTCTGTGTAGACAGTGACTACAAAGGGGGGAAATCTAGGGACAAAGGAAGATTTAATTGAAAAGAGAAAAGGTTCTAAACTCATGTCATCAATGTGACCCATCCTTCCATTCTTGCTGAGTAGCCTACTAGTTGAGTTTTTGGAAAATGCAAGCCCCAATTATTGATTTTATAGCTTGCTATATCATTATAAAATGAACACTAGATCTCTATACTGACAAATTTAATGTGCCCAGAACTGTCATCTGGGCCTGAAGCTGCCTGGAATATCACAGTTTCATGTCCTTACAGAAAATTTCTCTTTACCCTCAAATAGGGATTGTTACATCCAGCATGGTCTGGCTAACTCCAAAAACGTACATGACTTTTGTCTGGGAGAATGCTTGTTGGTGCTGTGCAAATGTATGTTTGTGACTCCTAACAAAGTACTGTGCAACAGACTGAGTTCTTTACCTGTGTACTTTTAATTTATTAGTTCAGATATTGCGTTAAATGTCTAAACTAGGAAATTAATGTTGCTAAGCAGCACATACTTAGCTCTCCTTCAAATAAGATTTTTTTTTTTTTTCAAATATGAATTTTCTTATAAATACTGCTAGTTCTTTTTTGTCTCTACTCCGTACTGATGCGGCTTCACCTCAAGCACGGTGTGCAGTTTTGGGCGCCACAGTATAAAAAGGACATAAAACTATTAGAGTGAGTCCAAAGGAGGGCTACAAAGCTGGTGAAGGGTCTGGAGGGCAAGGTGTATGAGCAGTGGCTGAGGTCACTCGGTTTGTTCAGCCCAGAGCAGAGCAGACTGAGGGGAGGCCTCATGGCGGCCTGCAGCTTTCTCACGAGGGGAGCGCAGGGGCAGGCGCTGATCTCTGCTCTCTGGTGACAGCGACAGGACCCGAGGGAACGGCATGGAGCTGTGACAAAGGAGGGTCAGGCTGGGTGTCAGGAAAAGGTTCTTCCCTGAGAGGGTGGTCGGGCACTGGCACAGGCTCCCCAGGGCAGTGGTCACAGCACTGAGCCTGCTGGAGTTCAAGAAGCATTTGGACAATGCTTTCAGACATAGGGTTTGGGTTTTGGGTGGTCCTGTGTGGAGCCAGGAGTTGGGACTTGATGATCCTTGTGGGTCCCTTTGAGCTCAGGATATTCTATGATTTTATGACCTTCTTTTTGATTTTTTCTTTTTAAATTCATTTTTTAGGCTTTTTAAATAGAAACTAAATTTATCACCACAACAGTGATATTTTATATTTTAAAAAATTTAGTTAGTGTGAAGTGTTTTATGCAATTTAATGAGCACTGCACCTACCAGATCTGAATCCTGTAATTAAGATCCTTTTCTCTGATTCTTTCATTGGTAAGAACCTCTGTAGAGAGAAGCTCATTCTTTCCATTTCTATTTTGCTGTTCCTTACATGCCATCATATCAAAAAATTTGAGACATTGACCAGGTTAGTATAGTATTTGGATTGAAGTTACATTGACATACTTTCAACATTCCTCAGTTTTGCTATATGCATTACCATGTTTAGCCAAAAGAGGGCCCAGAAGTATTAATGTTACTGGAGTTTCTTAATAAACTCTATTATATTTACATTGTCATATTCCAGTCCAACCTAGCACTGAAATGCAAACATGCATACAGTAAGATCCTTTACAGTGGTCTACACACATCTAAGATTAGAGGAGAAATGCAGGTGGCTTTCAGACATGCCCCCATTTGCTTCTTCTTTAGGCTGGACATTTTCATGTTTATTTCCTGACTTCAATAATTTGAACTGATGTGATTTTTGAGGCTCCTGCAGTCCTTTGGGAGCTCCCCATTTTCCTCTTTGTTATTCAGTTTCCAGAACTACTTTCCAAACTCCTGTGTTTTACTTACTACTTGTTTTAAGAGAGATACAATCAAGTCTCCCATTTGGGCTTCTGCTCTTTTGATACACTTTTGTATTTTGTATCACAATGTTGAGTGAAAATTAATATCTGGCTTAGAGCTCAACATATTTCCTTGCTTCAAAGGACCTTGCAAGGGATGGAAAAGATATGGCAGGGGACAGTATAAACCATGCTAATACAACCTTCTTGATCATACCAACAGCAAAGTTTTTAGTTTCATAATGGATGCAGGACTGCAAGCACAGCTTAATTTACTCATATTTCTCTGTCAGAGGGAGTCAGTAGGAGATGTTTTGGAAAAGGTTACTAAAGTAGGTCTGTTGATTGGTACTTCTGTCTGTGAATGTCTGCGAAGCCTTTTTCTCCCAGTTTTGAAATAATTTTCTGTGAGTGATCATTTAGCCAGTAACCTGTGGGATCAACACCTTCATGTGCTCAGGTTGTTTGTCTGATTCTTGCAAAATTACTTTATAAAAAGCTTGTTAGTGATACCAGACAAATACAGAACTAGAGGGTAAATCTATAGGAGCTGCATGGCAACATTTACAAAAATAGTCTTTTTGTTTCACTTTAGCAGAAACAAATGGAAATATATTAAATATTCTCAGAACAATAAATCAAAGTGATATATGACTTCAACAGTTCTCAGTTTACATCACTCTTGAGTTTCATACACAAAATGAGAGAGACATTTGAAAATGAACCATTGCTGCTCTTTTTATTCTTGGAATCAACCTATGCCATAAACTTTCCAGTAAAGCTTAAGGAACAACCAAGCCAATTGTATGCACATTCACAGAGCAGTCAGCTCTGGATAAGCAAGTCTTTCCAGTCTCCAGAGGAGATTATGGTTTTTGTTAACATTCAGCATGTTATTTGCTCTTGTTTTCAATCTGCTGCTTATAATCATTGCAGACAAAGCAGGTAAATTGCTCTCATCAAAACAATCCCATTCATGTATACAACATTTCAGTAAATCATGTCTAGATCAGAAGACGTTTAAGAAACCTGACACTACACATGAGCAAAAGAACAGGTTTCAAAAGCACCTTGATGGAGGAATTTAATTCTTAATGCCCTTGAAAAGGGCTTCGATGTGCTCAGCTCTCATTTGAAGTACACTTTAAGAAATCTTACCCCAGTCCTGAAGATTAGAAGCAACATAGTTCACAAACTCAGTGAAGACCTCCAACTGGTCTAGCCTATACCTTGTGCTTGAACTACCTCTTATGCCTTCTTTTAAAGAATAGTAAGTCTGGAATGATTTGAAATGATGGATAAAAAAACACAATTCAGTAACTAGATGTGTTTAACAAAACATGGTACTTCTGTTCTGTGAGGCAGGAAGAGAAAGACTGGGAAAAACACTCAAGCATATCCTGAACAAAACTACTGCACATGATTCTGCTAAGGCTGCCCTAGACAAACATATTAATTTCACTGCAAGGTCTCTGCATGATGGTCAGTCTCAATGCAAAGATGCATGTGGCAGCTAAGCTTATACTTAAACTGTAATTTTGCTCTTCTGAAAGTAAACCTTAGAACCCTGAACAAGAGGTATATATATATATATATATGTATATATATATATACATATATATATATATATTTAAGCCATGTGTCATGGATCAATCACATTACATTAAATGCTGGTTGCCAGCAATGAAGTACTTGCAAAACCATCACACACATTTTTCTTTCCATTCTAGTGGCACAGCAAACATGAAGTTGTACATCCAATCCCCTATGCCTGTCCTGGTATCCTCCAGAAATAGATAAAATGCAAAGCTATGCTTTGGGAATGATTTCAACTAAGTCTCCCCTTATCTGAATGCAAAACTGTGGTTGCCTTCAATGATTGTTTCCATCATTTTAATGAATGAATCCAAAAATACTGAAAAGCTAGGATTTATGGTGCTGAGGCATTTAAGGCATACAAAATTTTGCAGGCCCTGCACTGCAATTCTGAGAGTATAAATTGGCACCTGGAAGATGCAACTAAATCTGTGAGGTACAGATGAAGTTATCCTCAGGGCTCCTGGGGATAACAAGGGAAGAAGTTTGAAGTCATTATTTTGGGGACTCAGGGGAAGTCCTGACTCAGTATATGTCCCAATACATGTACACAATGGTAGCATTAACTTTCTGCCAGGTGCTCCAGCAAGCTATGTTCTTGTGTGTGCTTTGCAGATAGGGATGTTTGGGAAGAAGAGGCTCCACAAGTGAAAATACAGGAGCTAGGGAATCCTGTTTTTCTTCCACTTGTTTACTGTAAATCAGATTCATCTACTCTTAGATCAGCATCAACAAGTCCAACATTAGGTCTGTTGTGTTTGCTTAGTTTATGTCTGTGCTAGTAAACTGAACAGCCCAGGGCCTGATCTCTGGCCAAAGGGCAAATAGCGTAGCTTGACTCACATCTATACAGTTCTTCCCTCCTGAAACACTGTTCCCACCTGTACAACCTATTGTGAATAGTCCCTGCTGTATGCTATGCTTAAAGTCAATCCTAGGAGGAGGTCAAGGTGCTGGTTTGCATGAGCCAAATCCATGCCAGAAACTTGCTAGCCATTCAATAGTGTGGACAACGGGGGGACAGCGTGCAGGTAAAACACAGTCAAACACTGCCTGTGCAGGAAGGCGTGAGAGACAGAAAGGGAGACAAGGCAATTTTTCTGTCATATTTTAGACACTGGCATTAGAGAAGGAAAGTCTTTAGGTTATCCCTACCTGGATATCTGACATTTAAAATGGCACAGGCAGTCTCCCTCCAGAAGATTTGAGGTTTAGTAAGAAATATACCACAGCACTGTAAAGGACCACTGATGACTGTTAAACTACCGGAAAAAGCAGAAGGATCCCAGGCACCTTCTTCATTTTCCTTGGTAAAGCAAACTCCAAGAAAGTTCAGGACAATTTAGTACCAGAGCTGGCAGGTATGATACTCAGCCTGGAGAAGGTCATTTTCTGTGTTCTTGCAGGGCAAATAAACCTTAATCTGAGCCTGAATGACCCATGACCTAGAAAACATCCTTCTGGCTTACTCAATTTTATCAGGATGCCCGAAACACTATAGTTCTGTGGCTGTATTTGTTGTTGTTGTGTTGCTTTGGAGGACAGCCAGATAAGAGGTAGGTGGAGAGGCATTTTAGGAAATAGCTATATTAACAGTGCCACAGTACCATTGTATAACAATTATATATTTATATAATAACATAATATTACATATGTATATAACAATATATAACAGTATAATAGTGCCACAGTGCAATTGTCTGTGCTGTTAAATTATTAGCATGGTCTCTGTAATAGTTGTGGCCTAGGTCACAGTGGACTAGGGATCATTCCCAATATGTTGTCTAGATAAGGCCAGCTGATTTAGAAGCTGAGATGGTTCAATATCATGGACATGGCCAAGCTATCTCGGAGAACGAGCTCTGGCATAGGCTAAATTGCTAGCATATATATGACTAAAAGCAATCTAATCGATTGCACAAAATTAATCTCTCGGGGATACTGCTACATTGCAGTATAGCAAACGTGAGTAATTAGCCCCTCATGTTCATCATCTGACTTGTCTCTGGAGCTGAATTATGCCAAGCATTCACTGTTCTCTCAATAGGACAATGTTCCATGTGAGAATATACAACATATGACCAATGGGGAGTGAAGTGGCCCCAAGACCACCTTCCCCATAACAGTCACAGAAGGGCCAGTTGGAATGAGACAAAAAGAGGGATGTATTCAAAATTACACGAGTACTACATACAGGCAAGAATTTCTGTATCATTGTAATCATTCTTAAGAGGACTGCAATGAGGACTACAAATTGTTAAGATGTCTGAGCCAAGAAGAAGAACAACACACCTTCATTACTGCCAGCAAGACACAGGATGCTCCTCTGCAAACTTATTTTGCTATTTATTTACAATGGTCAACTCTTTGCAGAAGAAGGGGGGAGTATGGGACAAGTCAACAACTACTTCTTATGCCAAATGCTTTCTCCCTGAACTTCATCAAACATTTGCAGAACAATAAATCAACAGAAACTTTTGCAGGCTGAACTGTTGCTGCCCACAACCAAGCCGCTGGCTTGCTTTGGAAGGTAGGAGGGAGTTAACCACCTTGTGACAAAAGCTATTGCCTTTCTTGGAGCCCAGTTTCTGCAAATTTATCTTGTAAGGATGATGAGTATGCTTCCTGATTTCCATGTTCTGATAAGACAAACTTTTGAAACCTGGATAATAGGAATGAAATACTCTATTCATTTACATTATTTAATACAGTAATCAGAATTGAAGGACTGGCAAGAAGCACCATCCTCCATCTCTGAAAAATGCTTGAGTTGTTCAAAGAAATTCTTATTTCTCCAAGTTTTAACCTGTTATTCAAACACTAGAACTATTTTCAGGATTCTTCTCTCCCAGAACAGCTAAATTCTCAGCACCTAGCTACTATCAGAAAATTATGCGTGCTCAACTTGAATTTATCTTTGAAGCCTGCTGCTTTCACACCTCGGAAAAAAGTTTGTTTGCCCCAAAGCTTGCCTTTCCTTTCAAGCTATATTGGTTGGTCCTGTAAGTTATTCAGAAATCTTGGTTAGGATTAGTTTAAAGAAATTCTAACTTCTGTAAATCTCAGCAATACTTACTTGGGTACAAAGTTCTGAATTCACTGCTGGTGTCATATTCCACAAACAGCCCAAACAAAACAATGATGGTCACTTCCAGAAGAAGAGCGAGGATCGAGAACTTGAACCTCATGTTGGTGTCAAGGGCTGAAGGCATTATGGGAGAGCCAGAGGCTGCAAGAGCCGGATAAAGGACGCTCGCCTTCAGCAGAGCTGCCTAATTCGGTGTATCTGNAGAGAAAGAGAGAGAGAGAAACAGGCAAACTAACCGTCACACCCACTATGGGAGGGAAACAGTACAGGCCAATATTGCGATTTCTATTTCCCAGGCTATTTCTGTGTACGAAATACTGGCTTACGTATTTCTCAGTTGGTAATGCGAAACAGCTCATTTAGCCACAGATATGTTTCTTATTGTCTTATACATATTTTAAAAAGGAAGTAGCCTAGAAGAAAATCTCACATAGCCTGATTTGTTGCACTTAGTGAGGAACACAGCTACAGTCAACTGTGTTTCCTGTAGTCAATCATTTCTCCAAGCTGTAATTTTCATTTGAAAAGGTAAATCATTTCTCATCTTATATGAAATATTGATAATCTCCTAGCTCTTGTAAATAGGATAAGATGGGCAAAGAGAATCTTGTTCCTATTTCATAGTGAATGAAGCACACATAAAGAGGGCACAAGTTCTTATTGTGAACTGCTGTTTAAAAATAAAATAATCATATTTCTTCAAAAGAAAAAAAGAATCTTCCTAGTTTTTAAAAAATAAAGCTGTAGAATGTTAGAAAGAGGAATTTGCAAAAACAGTTTTATTTTTCAATTTTAATTATTGCTTTTTGAATTTTCTTTAGCTTAGACAACCAAAATAGGTCAGACACCAAATTTGTTAAATGGTTTTAAAAAGCTCAGTTTGTAAACTTTCTCATGAATAAGGGAGTGAATTAAATTCCACTAAGATTATGAGAGGATGATCACTTATCCTTGACATTGGTTGTCAAACTTTGCATTGAATCTTAAAATCTTTGTGGATTTGGGGGTAAAATATTTTATTGATGTGATGTTGAATACCTTGGCCTCTGATAATCCCATATTCAGAAGACAGGCCAAAACTGTATTGTAGGAGACTTTATCTCATGAAAACTTACCTCCTGAAAAAGAGGTTGATTTACATATTTTGCAGTTTTCAGCCCAACAAACCAGGTGGTTGACTCAAGGTGGCTTTTAGGAATGATGTCCTGGCCATGCTAATTCCTGGACTATGTCTGCTTGACACTGCTGTTGTGATCTTAGGTAGGATAAAAGTCCTGGCACTGTTCAGATTTCTAGTATAAAGGTAGAATTAGACCATTGTCTGCACAAAGTTTAAAATAATCACAGCCTTTTCTCTTTGAAAACTGTTCTGTGGCTTTGGAATGGAAAACAAATAATTCAGCAAGAAGAACATACCGGTCTATTATGGAATCAAACTTTTACGTAGCAAAGCTAAAATGAGTATATACACATTTTTTCCTCTGTAGCGACTGTATTTCATTTGAACAGCTCAAAGAGAGGAAGCAGAGCTTTGTTATAAAGCTATTGATCATCCTTACTGTGCCACAGGATAAGACAGCCGGCAACGTTTGAGTGCAGGGAACTGTAAGCGCCTTCATTTGCACAGGAAGTGATTAAACAAGAACAAAATCATGAGTAAAGTTCATTGTTTTTTTACCCACAGTTCAACCATGAATATGTCTTATTATTAATTGCGTCATGTTTTCCCTGGTGAATATCTCACATGATGTGTGCAATCCTTATATTAAATTCTTTTGTTTATTATATTAAATTCTTTCATTTGCCTTGTTTGTGACAAGTTGCATTACAATTTCTGTCTTCTGGCCCAGAAAATTTGTGTTCTCATATCAATTTTTTTTTTTTACTAGTTTTCTGTGTTTCTAAGTTTTAAAGTTTCCATTCTATTATCTGTAAATAACAGGTCTGATTTGCGTTTCCATGTCTACTGAAACTAGCTCAAACCCTTTCAGCTTTATAAGTTCTCTCTTTTCTTTTACAGTTACAGTTTTGCTCAGTACAATGCTGTGCTATTCCTGCAAAGGTCCCGTATGCCCCAGTTTGCTATAGAGAAAGGTTACATCCTGGGAGTGATGGCTACAAGCAACTTGGCATGCTTTCTGTTTCAGCAAGAGAGCTGTTCCTATGTCTGCCACTTCATCGTGCCCTCCTATTGAGAAGGTTAAGTACTTCTCTCTTCACTAAATCTTGCAGAGTACACAAACGGTACAGCAATCTTAAGTGAGCTACATAATGTGGAGTTTGCAGCAGTAATTGCAATGCATGCATGAAGAGTCAAAGAGGGTGCTTAGGGAATATTCTTCAATGAAAAGATGTGTTAGCTTCAATTTCCCTGGCTAATATAGCTCCCAGTGCTACTTTTGTAAAACAGCCCATCCATAGCAGCCAGATCTGGAGAGGGTGTCTGCAGTCTGGGACTGTAGGAAACAGGCTTCAGGGAGCTGATCCCAGAAGACCTCCTGCTATGTGTGGCACTGTCATCATTTATATAAACGTCAGCCTCTCAGAGCTTGAGCTATAATGTTCTTAGTGGCACAGCAGCAAGATGCCTTTAGCAGCTATTCATGAAATAATTGGTCTGACCTACATGAGGCTTTGTCAAGAGAGAGATAGTACATATCTGATTTCAATGGCTCAGTGAGTGTTGTAAATTCTGAATCACACCACAAGTCAGCAAACAACGTAAACTATGCATTTTGCACATATGTTAACACCGATCCACAAATTCTGGTCAGTATGACTTTGGCACAAGCTGCAAATATGGGTAGAACAATCTGCACATAAAAAACTTCCTACAAGAAACCCACATATTGTTTATTTTTGCCTGTGTACAACTAACATCTCCTTCAGTTGCCTGAATATTAGGCAAATAGGGACTTCTTTGTTTGCAGTAAGAATGCTGACCAAATGGAGGAAATGATTTGTGACCTTCCTAATGAATTTATTTGTCTGTTTTTTTAGTTACCAGGAAGTAGGTACTAAATCACTGAATACCCAAAAGTAGTCCTGCGCTATTGAACTGACAAGATTAATTTATTATTTCCTTGCAATGGGCCAAGCAATATTTCAATGAACAACTGCAACCCAGCTTACTACCTAAAATATAACACCCCATCTGGGCCAAGCCAGCACTGCAAGTACTACAATGAATTGAGAGCAAATAAATACAGGCATATTAGGAAAAATAATTTCAGTGGAAAAGTCCAGTCTCTGAAGAGTTCTCACCAACCTGTGAAAGATACGAGGTTTTCATGCCACAGCTCATTAGATGTCTTCTTAGACACTTTCCAGGTGCATCTAAAATAAATGCTTAGCATTAAATACTCTTATAAGGCTGGATACAAATCTTTCATTCTGGTTTGTTCAACTGATGTGTTTAGCTAGATCTGCAATACAGTTAGTCAGTATGAGACTACAGGAATAAACGGAGCCTCAAAGAAGTAAGCTTAGTTTGTGACGTATTATGATCAATATTATGTAAAAATGGTCTGGATCATTGTTGTGTTTGTAAAGCACCCATCCTTATGTTTATTGATTACAAAAAAAAAAGTGGTCCAAGGCCCATCCAGGAGGCAGGGCAAAAAGCAGGACTGGAGACAAGTGCACTGAGAGGGGACAGACTGAGCCGAAACGGGGCTTCCATGGGCAGGTGGTGGGAGAGGTTCCTGGGGGAGCTGCTTAGGTCCATCAAGACCTATGAGTGCCCTCACATCCCTGAGACCTCCCTGTTGGCTGTTATTAAATACTAGCCTTGAATGGGTGGTCATTCATATTTCTTAAGATTTTTGCCTCTCCAGAGAACTTTCTACATTTTTATCTTGATGGACTCCCCCTTACCTCATAGTTTCTTTCCCAGCCTTCACATTCTACTGATTGCTCTCACTTTACTTTTCCATCCTAATTCTTTACCCATTTCTTTTTCTTCCATTGTCTTCTCTCCTCTTTCCCAATTCTTTTTATAAGCTTATTTTCTTATGAAAACCCACCCAACACAATCTGTGGTAGAAACACAACGGCTGCTTCCACAACACATTATTTATTGTGATTGCATTTTCTACCTCTTCCATCACCCAGCAGTTGTCTGTTTAGGAACACACGGAGTTTTCAGGTCATTGAGGGCTCTTCCTGGAATTGTGGGTAGCTTATCACAAAATCCCCTCCATAAATGTTTTGCACTCTCTTTGTAAATTTAAGTTTTATGTCCTTCTTCATTCAGCTGGGAGGCTGCTGATGATCTTTACAGTTTTAACACTTAGGAACTGATCTCCACACAACTTTTAATCATACAATGTACATAACTATTTCTGGTGACAAAAATACCTGGTAGTTCAAGCAGCTCTTGCATTTTCTTTACCTTTCTGGTATTTGTAGACTGCAACCTTATCTTTCGGCTTTTGCTTTTTCTAATCAAGCGGGCTCTTTGGTTTTCCCTGATATTTTGCAGACTGTCTGTTTTCCTGAATATGTTAGTATCTCTTCTCATTGGGCTCAACTTCAGTTCACATAATGAGAAATAACCAGAATTGTAAGTAGGATTTCAAATCAATTCTCACCAATATTTTGTAAGATAGCATTAGATCTTCTGTTTTCTGGAAATGCAAGATACATTCTAAGGTAACATTTTATTACAACAGCACTTTGTAGGTTTGCAGTCATCCTATAATTAATATATCCAGGTTTTCCCCTGCACAGTTGCTTCAAGCTACAGGGGACTGCCTCCCACATTATCTCAGAAAACTGAGTACATGTTAAGCATCTAGTGACTCCTTTATGGTCTGAGGTTTCTCCAAGCCTATGCTTCATCCTACGATTTCTGAACTATTTTCACCTCTCTTCTTCTCCCCCTTGACCACAAGAAGACTCCAGATTCAGCTGCTTATAACTGGACAAAGAACCTATCATTGCCTAAAAGAGGTACATTACCCTCCTGCAGCATATCTGCCTTCTATCCAATGACCCAGAAAGAAAATTTGGGAGTTTTCTTTTTATTTATAACAAGAAAAGACTAAGAAAAGACATACTAGCACACTTCAAATGCCTTTAAGATTTCTGCAATAATATCTCTTGTATTACTAATAGAGAGCAAGTGGAGTTCCTAGCTTCTAATTCCATGTGCCATCTACATAAATGAATGTCTACACTGTGGATATCTACATTTATCCCAGTGAACTGGTGCTCCCTTTATCAGAAATTAGGAAAATAGCTACTTGAGGAGTGCAATTAAATTTATCCTCATACTAATGCAAAAAGTTGGTCAAATGACTTATTTCTTTCTCACTCTCTCTTTCTTGCTCTTTCTCTCTTCTCTCAGCTATAAAAAAGACTAACTCCACAGACTTTTAAAGTTAGGTGAGATGAATCCCACCTGAAATTCACAAAGAAGTTTATTAGTTTAGCTGCATGGCCTATGATCAATTTGAGAAAACATATTTTCTGTGTCAGGGATGAGGAACTGAAACAAAGAAAAATATTAACTTCCAGCAGTCTGAGGATCAGGCCCTGACTTATTCCAGGATCCTTTCCAGGGGATACTCAAGAAGTTAGGCAGAAGAACTCCTGCTTCTTATGCTCCAGCTCCAGTGCCTTAACTGCAAATCTATCTTGCTGAGATAAAGGTGATATGCAGAAATGCAAAGTATCTATCTGTGCTTTGAGAAGTCTTCTTTAGGACACCTGGTCAGGTTATTCTTATGTTTTCAATGTCAAAAGCCATTCTTAAAATAGTAAGGAGACTTATCAGAAAATTCACTGTGATAAGCAGTGAGAAGTTTGGGTGTATCTTCTGGCAAATGAAACATGTCTCATGTTTTTTTGTCACTGAAAGGTATTGATCAGACCTACCTGTTCTATTGTCTCCCCTGGGCTTTGAAAAAAACTTTTCAAGCACTAGTACTCTGAGCACATCCTGAAGATACCCACACCATCCTGTGCCTGTTATTTATAGCTAAAGGCAAATATGTAATGAAAATAGATAGGTATCTTAAACAAGGTCTGCTTTAATTTCTCTTAGGAACAGGGATAGCTGCGAGAGCAATGTACTAGATAGCACGATTTCTGCATGCAAACAATCCACTCAAAATAGGTGACAGAGGAATAAGAAAGCGCAAAGTGTTCAGTTTCCTCCTCTGGGTAAGTAAAATGGTAAATAAAACTCATTAACCTGTAACAATAGTTCTCCAGACAATCACAAGCCACAGAATTCCAGGAAAGCCTGCCAGATAACCACAGTGCTGGAACAATAGTGCCTTCTTTGGAAAAAATAGCAGGGAGGAGACTCAAAATCTGATTTTGATCTGGAAAGGCCTGCCAGTAAAATGCATCCAGATTTACCAAACTTCCAGACATAGTGTGTTTCCCTCATTTCCTGCCATTGTCTCAAATACCTAGATTTTGCTTTGAACCAAGAGGAAGAAAGCTGCACCTTATCGTTCCAGAAGAGTTGGTGCCTGTGCACACTAGCAGCTCCCAGATCTTCGTTTGGACCTTACCAAACGACGCTGACTTGCTCTGACATTCACTGTTGTCAAAACCAATTAGTAGGCGCTAACACTTATGAACATATTTATGGCTAGACTCTTGTATCATTAGACTCTCACTTCTTTACAGGTCAAAGTCGTGAGAGCAGAACTTGACTTTGGGCTAGTCTACCTGTAGATGAGAAGTCTATTCACATAACAACGGAGCATCCTGCCAAATCCCTCCTAGCTGGACACACAGCTTTTAGTAGCAAAAGAGTTCATTTGGTAACATCACTTTCCAACATTAAAAAGGAATCTCTGAAGGATGCATTCTGCTGTTATAAGCTTCTGTGCAGTAGAACTTCTGTTAGCACAGCAATGTTGCAAGGCAATAATTCTTCACACCTCTGAGCTGACAAAAATATTCCCATAAATCATTTCTAACATTCGGACTGTGCTTGAACAGCATTGGATTTTGTGCTCCTCATCAGGCTGAAGAAATGTATATGGAGTCAACCTTAAGAGTGAAAAAAATTTAAAGGGGACTTGCTGGTAAGCCACAGATTGGGGATGAATGATGCAAAGCACATCCTGAACTCATGATTAAACTGAATGATTGATCTGTCCCAAGTGATAAATTTCCAGAATATTAAATGTTATGCTAAAGCTCAATTCTCTTTCAGATTTATTAATTTTAATAAAACACAGTTTTGCATTACTAATGCATTACTCTCACTGTACAAAAGAAAAAAAGGAAAAAAAAAAAAGAAAAAAAAGGACAGTTTTGTCACTTGCAGCAACCAGTACTTTGAGAAACACCTCCTAGCATATGAAATAGTGAAACTTGCATAGGACACCACTCCTACAACATTAACTTAGGAGTCTACTTCAAAAAAATAGGAGACATTTTCACATTTTCTGATACATTGCTGGGTGAGGTAGGAAAGCCTCTTCTATTATATCATATGGCCAGAATTGCACAGCCACCTCTTTACAAGAGGTGAATCCATTCTTGCTGTGAAATTATTGGATTCATGTAATTTCTGTGCTTTAGAAGCAGTAGTGCTTAGAATCTCTCACTTACTTGTTTTTCTTTCAATCTTGCACAGAAATCACAAGAGCTAAATTTCAACTCTGCCAAAATATACTGCTTTTTCACTGTCCAGGAATCGCTTTGTTGCAAATTGGGGTTGTCATAAATACCTGTATGAAGAATGCTGTATATCGGTAAGTAAAAATAACATGGTTTAACATACACCTACTTTGTTATCTTCAGTGTAGGTTTCTGGAATATGTTTACATTGGGAAACGACAGCCTTGCCTAACTAGTCTTATGAAGTCAGTGTAGGCTTTGGTTTGAATGGGAACAGGGTTATCAACAGCTGATCTGGGGCACTTAAATTTAAATAAGGGAATATATGAGCAGAGATTATACAGACTTGTACTGAAGTAAATATCATTAGGGTAAGATCTGTTGCAGAAATCTGTTTTAAAGTGAGACAAATTCACAGAGAAGTGCCAGTTTCTCTCCACTGGTCAAAAAAAGAAATTACACAACCAGCTCAGATGGAGACATCTATTTTGTGGATGTCTAAAACTAGATGAGATGAATTTCTTGGGCTCACAATGCTTTGTGCTTCTCCTTTGGTATACCAGCTGTGTCTCAGAAGAAAAGCAGATGAAGCAAAAGAGTTGGGGGTCTGGAGACCTGAGTATTTTCATCTTTGCCTTTTGTCTACCATATGATTCTAGAAATGAACATAACAGTTTGTCTTTGATATTATTTCAGTAAAAATGATCTCAAATGTAACAAAAATTTAAATTGTTATAAAATACATGCACAGGTAGATCCTCTGAGACCTGAAAATGATTAAAAAAGTTAAAATTATGTAGTACATAAGAGGTTAACACTGCGTATTAGTTCTATGTATAGATTCCATATCTCATTTATTATTTTTTCTGAACCTGTCTTAATACACATGTACAAGTTCTAGTAGACTGAAAATTAATGAAAATCAACTTTTTTTATGTCTCTTGGCACTGGTGAGATTTGTGGAAAGGGTAAAATGGAACCCAAACTGGTTCTGAATTTTGTGATCAAGAACAAATTTCTCATCATATATCTCAATAGAAAGTTCATGTGCTTAATTAGAATGGCTGATGTGAAAAATGACAGTGACTTCCCTTGTAGATTCCACTGCTATTTTAAAAACAAGAGCTGTTTGGAGAAGTGAATAGATAAGCATATCCTAAAATAAAATTAAATAATAATAATAATAATAATAAAATAAAAATAAATAAAACTTCTGTTTTATAGTGAATAAATAAAGTAAAATTGTGTTTCATTCAAAATTTGTCAACAAAATAAAAACCTTAATTTTGTTTCATTTTGGCAGCTTGGATTTTCCTTGTTTATTTCTATCACTTTATGCAGAAGTAGGAGAAGAGAAGGCAGAGAAGGAGTGTTAATGATGCCAAACTGAAAGACAATAATGTCACTTGATTTGAAGTTATCATTTTGGTTACTATGGAAAAAAAAATAATTGTGATGATAAGCATTTTAGAGAGCCATTTTCACTTATACATGTTGCACACTGGGTTGCTTACTAGTAAATGCAATGAATAGTTAATGTGTACAACTTCATTACTATACTTCAACTATATGAAAGACTATTTCCATGCCAACTTAACTCAACTTCTAAAAACTATTTTTCCACAAGACTTATTGATGCTGGAGTCAGCACACCTTTACTAGCCCTAGGGAACAGCCCGATGGCTGCACTGCACTGACCCCAAACCAGACGATCAAGCCCAGTGACCAGCCCATGAACTTGCAGACGTCGCCTCGTGGGAGGGAGTGACATTTCCTCACTTCTATCTCCTTGCACCCCGTGTCCCTTTGACTTGTGGTTAAACTGAGATATAATTATACTGGAGGTGTGGCTACCAAATGCAATATTGTAATTACAGGATCTTAGTGCTTCGCAGGCTTTTTCTCAGTGTACACTAATTAATCTTCCTCACCCCTGGCTATGTCAGTTTATCTCTGCGTTGCAGTTGGTAAGACTGAAGCAGAGAGGTTAAAAGTCTTGCCTGCAGCCTGGAGAGGAGACAGGAGCTGTCAAATATCTTTTTAATGAGAAGGTCCTGTCTCCTGTTT
>VXAA01003765.1:66865-106682 GCA_013399115.1 Anseranas semipalmata | reverse complement strand
TTTTTTTTTTTTCAGTTTAACTGCATCTCTTATGCTTAGAGGGATCCAATTTTTGGCAGCCTGGTCTAGAAGAGCCAGGAGCAGCCCAGGGGTGGGGAACATCCTCATTCTGTCTTGGCTCTGATGGCTTTTTGCTGCATGGTCTTGCTCAAGGGTCTTGCTACAGTTTTGTGTCTTGGGTACTAATTGGGTGTTCTGACAACACAAATTTCTGGTGTCTTTTCAAGGATGCATTTGCGTGCGCACGTGTGTGTGTGTATACCTTGCTGCAGGCCAAACTTGAATGTTGAGGTGAGGGCCTAGGCCAAGGCTGGGATCTAGGCTTCCTTGTGCCTCAAGATAAGGATTTCAGAGGAGATAGTAAGTAAATGAATCTGCCTAGATTATAGACAATATGGGAAATGGTATGCCTGAGGGAAATATATCCATATATGACCAGGTGTGAATATGCGATGGAACTTTTTTTGAAAGCTTCCCTGTGATGGCTACAGATGGATGCAACACTTTGGACAGGTAAATATCTTGTCTCTGCGTAGTTTTTCAAGCAAGTTCTCATCTTTCAACTCCGAACAGCTCTATCTACAGTCCTTGAGATTCCTTGTATTCATTTACAGATTATCACCTAAGTATTTATTCCCATCAAATGACCAATTTGCAACACCAGAAGCTAATCTTTTTGATGGGACTGAAGGAATAATACTGGTCTGGGGCATGTAGAGGGTTACACAACTGGAGTGGTACACATTTCACCTATGAGTGTCTATCTAAAAGTTAAGCAGCATCAAGTGCGAATTTGTCACCTATGCTCTCTCTCTGGTCAGTAGAAAGACACAGTCTCTGGTGCAATCTGTTTATGCCCAGTGGTTTTAGACAATTTCTGGATGTCATCTTGGCATGAATCACTCTGTGGAGTTTCCAACCCTTGTTTTACATTTAATAGAAAGACAGATACGGCTTCTGAAACCTGGTGCTATTATAGGTATGATATATTAAGGACATGAGAGAGACAACATTTATGGAAGAGTTGTTCTCTCTATCAGATTGATAGATGGAGAAAAACAGGGAAGATTTAGGCCTATGACTCTCAGCAGCACTTGCGACACTGGAAGTGAAAGACCTTCCATTTTGCTTAGCCCCAGGGGTGATTCTCAGACAGCCGAAATAGATAACGTGATAACTGCAGTTTACATATGTTAAATATCATGTGTTCTTTCTTCAAAAGCCATAAGACTGTTAAGTGTTACTTCATAGCATTTGTTCAAAACTGTGCTTAAAGTCCTTGTCATGTAAGTTAGCTACTTAAGAGCACTTACATCATTCTCTGCAGATAAGGCTTGTACCATAGTAGTTGCTCTTATCATCTCTCAGCATATGTGCTTCTTGTGAGTATGTCAGGAGCCAGAACAGAAATTGTAAGAAATTCTTGGTGTTATTAGTTTCTCCTCAGAATTATGTCTAAAAATTATTAGAGTTCTCACAATATAACTTCATCAAACACCAAAAAGCTTATGCTAGCACCAGAAAGGAAACAACACTCAGGGCATCACTATAAAAATAAGTTTGTGAAAATAGAGTCAGAGAATGGAGAAAAGCATTATTTGACATGCTGGATCTCAGTGAATGTCATATTGCTTTTACTTGACCTGTCTATGGGAAACTCATATTCAGAAGCATCTCAGCTTTTCCAGGGATGTGAACAACTAACTCTTAGCCAGGGACCCAAGTTCTCCTTGCAGTCTTGACAAAAAGAATCATCCAGGTAGCATTTGATCTCACTTGCTATTCATTCTATTCCACATCAATAGGGAACCAGAAGCTTTTGAAATTACCTATGAAAGTAGGAAGGATAATGTCCAGATATGCTTCAGTGGCCCAGCAGGATGCATGATGCTCCAGGGTGGCACTTCATGATGCAGGTAACCTTGTCCAGCTCCTGTTGCTGCCTTGCTCTAATGCCATAGCTGGATATCTCAGCACAAAAGCTCTCTCTTTGAGGAAGGAGCTCTCTCAGAACTCTCTGATAATTAACCATTCATCTTTAAATGTTCATTAGGCTACAGAGAGGAGGAGGAAAAAGAAAGTGTGTGGATGGAAGAACTTCCAAATCCCATCACCTTGGTTGTAAGCAGAAATTAAATCTTGGAAAATATCCCAGAAAACACCTGAGAATTTTGCTAAAATTATGTACTTTCCTGTAAGAGAGTTGGGGTTTTATAGATCAGAATTTTGTAAAGAAAACATAGGTCTCAGGGAATTGTCACCCAGCTTCAGTTTGAACTACACTTTCTACGAACATTGTTGTGGCTGCAGGAACCTTGAATAGTGGCATATGGTCATGATGTAGGAATAGAACTTCAGACAGGGTGAAAATCAAGGCTGTCAGAATTAGTCAGAGATACCTTGGAAATTAAAATATTGCCTTAATTTGATGGTATAAATGGCTTTAATATGATAGGAATTTGACCAACAGAGATAGGATTAAAAAAAATGAAGCGGAAGAAACTGCTTCCAAACCGTTTCTATATGTAGTGATTATTTATTCATCAAATGTTAGCTAATATATTATGTGCAGGCAAGTGTTAAAAACAATCAGGGCAGGCTCATAACTTCAATTTCTAATAAGAGAAGCCCTTCATACAGGTAGCAAAATGAAAAACTGATTCAGTTGAATGTCTGGGTAAGGTTCACCCCCTTGTGCTTTGAACCAGAATTGCAGTTCTATGGAACAAACAAGCTTTGCTGGTCTAAAACAGCAAGGGAAGATAGTAAGTGGGATCATTCCTGTTCAGGCCTGGCATGTGTGAGACCAGCAGCCGTCTTAGGAGCAGCTGGAGGTCTGATAGGACACCGCAGTGCATCCTGCACGGCACTAGGATCTGTTGTTTGCTCTGCAGAGGCTTGGGAGGACGTGTATTGGATATGAGGACAAAATCACAGTCTTTCACATTTGTGCTGCTGGTGTAATCCGGCCTAAGTGTGCAAGGGTTAGGGGTCAGAGCAGGAAAATAAATCTGAAAATGGCTAAAGAGAAGGCAGTTTGTTTCGCTGTTTGCTGAAAACAACCCATGATCCCTTTGAATTGCAGCCATTGCAGGAATGCCAACAAGATCTAAGAGAGTCCCATTGTTCTGATACAGACATGTCAAATGCTCTGCAACTGTATACCCAGAAAAATGATAAAGATTAAAGATGTAAAAAGGAAAGCTGTAAGATGATTCTGAAAGGCTGATTTATCAGTGTAAAAATACTTTCAGTATCTAAAGAGACATAGCTGGGATAATTCCCCTAAGTAAGTGGCTGCAAGTAACTAATGCCACGCAGAGGTAGCAAATCTAAGTGGTACAGATAGTCCTCAGTTGGTCTTTTTTATATATATTGAAATATAAATTCCAATCGAGAGGACAACTTACTCATAGAGAGGATGGAAAGGGATACAAGTACCTCTTTCTTGGTATGAATGGCTTTAAAAAGCTTCTTATTTCTTGACTGTTGGTGCCATATGAAAAAAATATTTATCACTTGGGTATACAGGTGTATCAGAATATTTGTGTTTAGGCCACAGGGCAAAAGTTGGCAGATTCAATGAATGCCTCTTATTTTGGCTGTGCAAAATAATGCATGACTTCTGGTTTTTCTTGTCTTTTCCAGTTTCATCCTCACTTGCATAATGTTTCACAAATCCTTGAAATACCCATAAGGAATTTTCCAAATGAAAAAATTATAAACAACTTCAATGAAAAGCTCTGTTTGTGAACATATATTTATTTAGCAGGAATACATTCCATTTATAATTGAAGAAAAGGTAACAGAAGAAAGTTAAGTGGAATTTAACATGTATTTCCATGTTTTAAAAGTGTGTTTCCATTAAAAGGAAATGAATCAGTGGAAGATCCACCACAAGCAAAACCAAAAAGTAACACATTAACAGCTTAATCATGATTTCTATAAAGCCTAAAATAACATCAGAGGTTATCTGAGCTTCTAGACTAATTTGGGACTGAAATAATTGTGCAATTTCATAAAAAAGTTTACATACAGGTCAATCTGAGCTGATACACTGAGCATGAACACACTTCATGGTCAGTTCTACTCTTTCCTAATAAGTCCCAAAGCAGCTATAATGACATCCACCAGGACATTATATGATTTGAGTGGAGCATTTACAGGTAGCAGGACACTTCTCTCTCACCACTGAATGGCTGCAGCCAAACAAGGTTTTCATATTTCTGCAGTTTGTGAATGCATCTCGATGCCTGCAAGGATTGGCTAAAATAGAACAGATAGAAAAAGAGCATGAAATATTGATTTAAAAACAGTTCTGGTCTGATACTTCCACATTGCCCAAAATGCATTTTCTCGCCTACATATTCTTTGTACCTTTGCTCTGCTGTTAAAATTGCTTGAATATTATATAAAAGGGAACACAGACAGAAAGGTGGTATCTTACAGCTCCTGTCTATTTGTATACTTTGAGTTGCTCCACATGGAAGTCTACAATACCCAGGGTCATGGGGAGATAGATCTTTATGTATACACGGACATATATGAATTCTGACAATCTGTACATGCCCTTAGATGTACAAGCACATCAAGACATTGTGCCTTGAGCTTTCCAGAAGAGGGCAGCAGAAGACCGACGATGCGACCACGCACGTATTGCTCGCAGCAACACAACGCACCCGCTATCACAGTCACAGGATGGCTCAAGTTGGAGGGGACCTCTGGGGCTCATCTGGTCCAACCCCCCTGCTCAAATTCTGTCTGGTTATGGTGGCCTATTCAATCACTATTATGTCTAGGAGGAAAACCAAGGGGCAATTCTATGGCATCTTACCTCCAGATTAGCAAAAGGTAAGTATGGAGAAGTAGAAAGGAATGTTATTATCTGAAATAGTGCAAAGTTTGTTGTAAGGAGGTAAATACATTCACTTACTGCAAAGCCCTTTGTCACAGTGGCCGGGACAGTCTGCACATCTTGGTCCACTTTTGTAAGGTGCAGCCACTTGCATTATGTTATTTCCTCTGAAATTTGAAAGAAACACAAGACAAAAAAAAAAAATCAAAGTGCAGCCACTAACACAAGTTTGCTTTATCACAATGAAAGACATCCACAGGTTTTGGGTAAAATGGTTTTCATAGGTAGTCATGTTTTAGTTTGAGCTATTCATAGGATACAAGAACTTTGATTTTAAATAGGAGGCATTTGGGGAAGGAAAATTAATTGACTATTTGCCTTTGTATAACATTATCAGTTCAAAAAATCTTGTGTGCTTCCTGGCTGTGCTTTTCTAATGACTTTCAAGTGCCTTGTGACTTATAAGGAAATTACCTCAGTGGCAGCCACCTTCTGACATGCAGGAGTTAAGAGACATGCTCTTTACCTCTATGAATATTCATTTGCTGCTGACTTTCACTTTTTGCCTATCTTCTTTGTGGTCAAAGTTATAGCATGAATTGTGCATGATGTCTGGTCCTTACACAGATAGTTCTTTCTTTATTCATATGCTAAAATTTCCCTAATTTCTGTTTTAATATGAAATAAAGTAACTACTAATATTTAAACTGATGTTAAATTCACAATTCACAAAAACACAATTCACATTTGTGTTTTCAAAATTATAAATGGCTAAAACAAACTATAGGCATTTGATCTTACAAATGACCAATGGGCTGCAGGAGTTTTTGAAAACATATATAGAATTATCACATCTTAAGAGAATAAAAAGGCAGTACATACGGAGGACAGTATTGGCAAACATAAAAGTAGTTGTATTGGTTCCTAGGACAGTAGGCAACTGCACATCCAACTTGGTAGCTGTTATACCAGACCAGCTGTAGAATCAAAAATAAACACATTATTTCAGACATATTTTATGTGATGAGCTGACACAATAGCAAAACTAGAAGATTTTCTGTTTTGTTTTGTTTTGGCTTTTTAGTTTTTAAAATTACAAGTTAGCTGTCAGGAAATATAAATAGGAAAATGAGTTAGTCATGTCCTCCAGTTTCAAAATGTTTTGGACACAGTTTCTGGCAGGACAGTAGAAGTTTAAACTTGAATATTTTCATCATAGATATTTTGCTTTGACATTTCTTAAAGAGCTATTTCAATGCCCATATAGAAAAAACATATATTTTAGTGTTTTTCTCTTATTTAAAAATTAAAGATATTGTAATATTATTATTATTATTATTTTTCTCTGCAAAATAATGTCTCTCTTCTGGGCAGCTCTTAAATTCTGGTTCAATTGCCTCAGAAGTAAATAAGAAAGGGTTTTAATTTATCAGTCATCTTTGGATGAAAGTGTGAAGGATAATGGTTTGATGACAGTGATTTCTTTTTTTTTTCTGATAATAAATATCTCTCAGAAACTTTAACTGTACTCATGTAATTCTAGTGTATCACTGCAGTTTGCTTCAATTCTCCATACCTGAGCATAGCTCTTGACATTGGCAGTCTTTGTAGTTGCTCCAAAACCATATTTGAAATTGGAGCCCTGGCTGTTCCAGACTTGGATTGCTTCAGACCATGTTTTTGGTTGAGATGAGAGCAGTATATTCTCACCACAGGTGATGCCTGAAGTAGAAGTAGGTCTATTTTATTACATAGGATGGAAGCAAGTTGTAGGATGGGAGGTATGACAGAGGGAGTGAGGTTACATCCTAAACAAAGGGTCTACAATGCTAACTTATTGCCCTGTGATTTTAAGAAGAGGACAGTGCACTCCATCCTATGAAAGTGGCAGGGAATGTTACTTTAATTTTGGTGAGCTTTCAGTCACAGATACTTACTTGACTACAAAATTTTACACAAAAATGTCTGTGCTTAGTCATACCAATGGTTGCCTATTGTGCTATCTTGTCTTGAGCAGGAGCTAAAAGGGGATACTTAAAGAACAGGACAAGGACATAGCTTCCCTCTCTGTCAATCTCCAACAGTTTATCTCTCAGAGACTTTCTCTGACAAAGATGATATTTTTGTGTTTAATAATTCTCAAAAGATATTCTACAACAGATTAAAATTTATCCTTATTTCTAGTTCGCAAGGGTCATCCGCAAATCATCATTAACCCATAAGCTTAGGCTCCATGTTCTTCATGTACCATCAATAACTCTCTGATCTTCTGGACTGATTTGCATTTCACACTTCTTTGCCCATTTCTGAGCATTTTTGGCAGCTTTCTCATGCCACACCTGAAAAACACAAAGGAAGAAGTATCCAAGTCACTAAAAAGTTTGTGCAGTCCATGAAGGAGAAGAAAAACATGGGGAATGATTTGTGAATTCTGTGCTGAATGCTTTTGTGTTCCTCAAAGGAAAGCAAAGGAGCTGTGCCAGTTTACACTACTGGGGCATGGGAACCATGTTTCTTCAGCCCTTAAGGGCTGCAGATCAAGCAATTCTGTAGAGTATCACACAGTTCTGATCTCCAGAAAGTCCTGATTAATAGAAATGTTAAAACATACTATTGCCTTTTTTGTCCTTGTGTCTGAGTTAACTTTGCATGGTGAAGTGCACTAAATGATGTAAAACTGAATTTCAGCCTTGGTGGAGCTGAGATGTAGTGATAGACACCAGCTGAACCTGGGGAATGTTTGCAAGTCTTAGCATGCAGAGTTAACCATAAAGCACTGAGCAGCTCATCTGTTGTGGGATGAGAATGACAAAAAATTTCAAGAGTGATGGAAATGGGAACAGTGATGAGCAAAGCAAGATCAGCTGAGGATAGATGGCTATGCAGATCTAGGCCTTTTTAGTCCCCCCAACTGCATGTGATTCAGAAAAATGCTGCAGGTGTTCCTGCTCCACCCTTGCTTTTTTCTTTCATGCTGGGCATGTGTTTCTCTTCTTCCAAGGTAAATGTTTTACCTGGAAAAGACTGCAGTTTCTGTCTATTGCAATGAGAAAACATAAGGCAAGAATTTGTGATTCATTGTGCAGGCTATGTTAATATAGGTAAACCTGTGTTCATAGTTCCTCTAGACAAATGACCCTAGGTATGGGACATTTGCCATGTTGCCTAACTGGATTTGGCTAACTGCAGAAAATAAGACACGTTGGTTATGAGAGAGGTTTCAAGTAGTGCTTGTGGCCTGTTCTGAAACCTTTGCAATGATTTTACAAGCTCTTACAGCATTGAAGTGTGCAAATTTAAGCATGAAGCCCGCAGAAAAAAAGGGATAAAATTCTGGTTTCTTCATCTCAGTTCCTGAGCACCTTTTCTGCCCTGTCTATTCACTGAGTGTGGGGTGTTTAGATGGGTACAGTTTTCTACTAATGATCTGGAAAGCAGGTTAGTAGCTATTCATAGCTTACCATCTTCAGCATGTTCCTGGCTGATGGAACTACAGATCTTCTTATTTCATTATGTTCTTGAAGGATCATTTGCTTGTTTTTCATCTGAATAATATTGTGTTGCTGAAACGGCTGTTGTTTGCTTGGCATCTGAAAACCTTTGTGTTTCTGGTGGGCTGGGTACTGAGGATTCTGTGGTATGTTTTTAATGTTAAAAGGTGGAAAGAGGGGAATGCCCACTTTTTTACGCTGAAACACCTGGAAAACAGAAACAATGATAGTCCAGTTCTCTGAGGTTTAATGAGCAAGATAGACTGTGAACTTGTTGTTAAAGTAAAAGTCCTTGGAAATTCTCAGCTTTCCTTTATTGGTTCTTCTATTCTTTTAATTGCCATTTTTTTTTTTTTACTCCCTTCCTTCATTTGAACTGCAGATTTCATAAGGAGATGTGACCCTAAACGAAATTTGTAGATAGTAGTTCTACCTTCAGATGTCTCCACATCAAACATGGAGAAAGCTTAGCTCTGGAACCAAATGTCATGACTGGCTTTGACCTTTTGTGAGCACTAAAAAAGTTCCTAGCTCTTGTCACTTGCAAACTTTGGAAGTATGTGAAGCTGGATCAGAATTTAGGGCTCTTTGCAGACCACCTTCTGAAATACTTAAGATCAAGAAGGCAATGAATGATTTAAATTGCTTCTTATCTAGTGATGATAGGTTATGAATCCTGGCAGAGAACAACAGTCACAATGCTCACATTAGAGTTTTCAGACTAGAACGTGCCTTTGGAAGTGATTCTTCCCGCTTTATGTATGAAAATGGATCGTCTCAGTCTAAGCTAGGCACCTCACCCATAGTCATTACTGGAGAGGGCAGAGATAGTTCATCAAACAAAACCTGAACTCCTTTTTAGGACTGGAAAAGCCATTCTCTAAAAGTACCTCTTTCTCCTTCCTTTGTTTTTAGAGAGAGCCTGGGAGAGATCATGATAATATTTTGATGCGTAAGTCGGTGAGATGAATTCTGCCATTAGTGTGATGGTCTCCATTCTAGGTACCAATTCATCTTATTTAATTTTAGACATTTATACCATAGATGTAAATTTCTAAAAGTCACCTCAGTTTGCCTTTATGGTCAATGAGAAAACTATGAGAGAGACTAAATTCAGGGATGTCCCAATAATATGAATGAATCCCCCTGCTTTGACTTCAGAGCTCAGTTTTAGGTTATAGAAGCTGTAGTCAGTGACCTAAAATGGCACCTAATGCCATCTGAAATGCCCAGAGAGCCTGGCCTTAGACTGTGGCTCCATAAGGATACAGCTCTCTTTACAGCCTGTAGAGCCTCTCATGAAGGTCTCAGACACCCAGGTAATCTCAAACTACACTAGGACACTTCTTTTTGGGCAACAAAACCTACTCCAAGAGGTTTTGTACATCTTGTTCAACTTATGACATTTACAGTGGCAGAAACAACATCTCAGCCAGTTATTTTAAGCTCTTGCTATAGTCAGTTAGATGAAACAAGCAATTTAGGGCATGGTTCTCTTGAGCTTCATTAAAGATGGATAAAATATTTCAGCTGGAAGAGACCTACACAGATCATCAAGTCCAACTGCCTGACCACTTCAGGGCTAAACAAAAGTTAAAACCTATTACTGAGGGCATTGTCCAAATGCCTCTTGAACGCCGCTAGGTATGGGGCATCAACCACCTCTAGGAAGCCTGTTCCAGTGGTTGACCATCCTCACAGTAAAGAATTTTTTCCTAAAGAAAGAGATGATAGGTATTCCTGAAGAACATATTTCTTTCATTCCTTATTAAGCGGATCCTGATAAATAGCTCATATCCAAATGTCTACACTGTAGATATGTACACTTTACAAGATTAATCTTCTCTGAGGATGGGTGAAGACTAGATTTCTGATATTTAGATAAATTATTTTAGAGTAGCATCATTTCATATTTTTTGGGAAAATGTATTTTTAAAATTACTCTTGTGAGAATATTTTTGATAGGCAGAAGAAATATTTTAATACATAAATCTTAGGCAAAAACAAGAGTTCATCTTTATTGTGGAAAGGATGTGCAAACAATACAACCCTGAATAGTAAAGCTCTTGAGATCACTCAGCCAGCTAATGCCACATCAGATATCTATACAATGTACTCAGATATGACTGTTTTGCATAGATGAATGGTCATACCTGTCCATCAGCTTGGTGTATCAAAGCAGCCAGGCAAATGATTGCAGTTATGGGACCCATTTCTACAGAGGAAAAAACAAGCAAAGAAACAAAAAAAATCCATTAATCTCTGTTGCATAAAGCTTGTGGTGTGCTGTGGTATGTGAGCAAGATGGGTCACACCAATGTCCTGCTCGAGCAAGCATCATCTGTACGGGGAGCTGATATTTTGGAGTGGGACACTGTTTCAACACATCAATAGTTGTCTCCATTTCTTTCCTGCTCCCTGTTTCCTCACCAAATCAGCATCATAATCACTCAATCAAATGGTGGTGATGACCTTCAAGCAGCATCTGTCACATAGACATAAACAAAACCTTCAGCCAATACTATTGCTCTGGCTGATAAGATACTTTATAGGACTAAACACCACAGTACCACCATATGCATACAGACAGTCTAAAACCCACTCATATTCATGCAATATCTTTTCTACATGTCTGAAGAAGTAAAGCAACTATTAAATATCTTTCTCCTACTGAGACATACATGAAATTGTATCTTTTCAGTTGTTAAACAATAAAGATGTGGCAAAATCTTTGGTGAGACTGACTTTCAGCCCAACAAGTTATCTTAAAACAGAATGAAGGAAGCAAGGAAAACGGATGTCATAAAATTAGTTGAACACAATAAACCTTAGATCTGGCTTCTGAAGAAAATCCACAGTGTGAACAGTACTGATCAGTAGTAGAAATCTAGCAAATCCTGCTTGACAAGGAAACTATTGGAATAATACCTGTTAAAACTGTAAATATACAATGAAAATATAGACAATTCACCACTCCATCTCTGCTAAGTAATTAAACAACATATTGATGTTAGGTCAGAAGAAAGATTTAAGAAAGGCTGTAGAGAGCTTTTCCTTCTGGCAAGAACCAAAAGATTGATACACATCTCAAAGAATTAACTGCAAGTTACCAGGGTCCTGGAAAAACAACTTACATTTCATTCTTCTTTCAATCAGTGGTACAAGTAATTTTTATTCCCAGAATGATGTCTTGAATGAAATGGCGTTTATAATGTTATTAATATCCTGGTAACTGTTTATTAATATTAATATTCTGTTAACTGTTTAATACCTGAAATTGTGTGGAGATTTGTGATATGATTTCCCTTTCATTTATGTTGGGTTTACATTATTAAAGTCAGAGAACTTACTTGTTATTTAGTCCTCTGTGTGTGAGTCAGCTCTACATGTGTGGTGTCAGAAATTGCTGCTTATTATAAGAGTAATAATAATAATGATAATAAAGAATAATGATGAGGGTCCAGAAAGTGTGTTACTTTTCTTCTCAGATGCCTTGATGTAACTCTTCCATTTATAAATAGTGCATCAACTCCACTACTTTCAGCTTCACTGAGGAGCATTGTGGTCTCTGACAAGTAGATCCATTTCTGATTCTCATTTGGGGCTAAGTCTCTAAGTAAAACTCAGCCCTGGGCAGAGGGTCTGGGAAAAACCTACCAGAAGAATGGAAAACGAAGTTTTTCTTGCAAGTAAGACTGCTTTCATGTTCACATCTTATGAGTATTCCACACTCGTTTACAACATAGGAAAGACTTTCCATTAGGATTGGAGCTCACTCAACCAGAGAACATAGATGTACCATGTGGCTACACCTAGCCAAAAGATCTTAGTGTTAATACTCACAAGAAAGTGTTCATGAACAAACATAAGGCATGAGTCAATATATCAGACAAAGGCAATCAAGCCACTGTTAGAACAAGATAAGTTTTTAATGTGTTTTGGGATGCTCAGCTATGCAGAGCTTCAACCTACCTCTAGGGAAATTAAGCCAAAGAAGAAAAAGGAAAACACTATTACCTTTTCACTTGCATGGTAGCATCACAGGAATAAGATGTCTGAGTTCATACCAAAAGCTCCACACACATGCTGTTGGATTATGCTGCACAATGTGCTGTATTTTTTTTTTTTTTGTGAGCTCACAAGGTAATGAGCTTGGTGTATCAATTCCCAAACTGATAATAACAGAAATGGTATCCCAGCAGCGCCATGCAGAGTTATGAGTTTGATTCCAATGGGCTTCATAGTTACATTATGATGGCGTTGTGCCTGGGCTAAGAAATCTTAACTTTTAGGAGGTCAGTTCAGCCTATGAAAATACCAAGAGAAAGTGATCTAGTAACTATAATGCTCCTGGTAATAGATAGGTTACAGGGAGGTTGGTAATTTATTTCAGTACTGTACTCCATTGCATGATATAAATCAATGACATAGGCTATCACACCGAAGACTTCATGCCATTCAGATATTAGTTTGTTTTCTCAGGGTTACATAAGGTAGAAATCAGTAGAAATATGGTAGAGGCAGGGCTGTCACTCATGTAAATGAAAAATAACTTCTTAAACTGGATGGATATTTTTGTCTGCTGAGGAGTTGTCTGACTCTTCCTCCAATTGCAGAAAATCTCTCTTACATACAGAAATGAAATCTTTCTTTGACTACCAAGGTAAGTGCTACAACTGGAAACATAAAACATTTCTAGCTCCAGAATTAAACTCCATTAAAATACTACTGTACATCTTCAATTCTCAGACCACACGATCAAATCCATCTCTTGGAGTACATTTATTTGGCATTACTTTCAAAGTCAGAAGACGCCTGTTCCCCAATAGAGTTATCCTTCCATGTCAGTAGTATTCAATCATCTAAATCACTTCTATGCTTTTGAAAAGACAAATACCAGCAACATACTTTTAGGTAGCTCTGCTTGAAAACTCTGGACATTTCATGCAACTTAGATCAGATGTTAAAGCAATATTGAAAATCTACTAGCTAAACAGCTAGAAATAAAGTTCTATTTGAAAAATACAGTCCAGACTTTTTTTATGTGTGTTTAGTCCTGGTATTTCACTCCTCAGCAGAGACTTTTTCCTGCCAGCCGATAAAAATTTCAGGGTATAACAGGTCTGAAAGTTTATAAAAGTAAGAATATTTGTCTTTTCAGTTACTTTGATATAAGCTTTTTTTTTACCTTCTCGGAGTTTGCATCTTTAAATTTCATTTTGTAACAAATTAGTCATTCTGCATTAAGAAGACAAAATCAGCCTACTGCATACCAGAAGATATAATAGATATTTTAAAATGATATACACCTAAAGGCTTGGACAAGAACCTGACATCTCTAGACGGGAAAATTTTGAGTGCAGCTGTACTGATATATCCCCATATTCCATAGAAATAAATTTCACATAACAAAAATTCAAGTGTTATTAGAAAAACATTTACTGTGACGGACTATAATCCTATGCAAAATGTTCACATTTGAAGAATGAAGCGAGTCTAAGTGTTACCTTTTGATCTAAAGAATCGCGGATTAGACTTCAAGTAAGACATTTCTCACCCAGAGAGGTAGAAGATGTGCTTTCTAAGCAGAAAATATAAATTGTTTTTAAATTCTGTCTCTGTGATACATACAAGCAGACGTTGTCTTTTAATTACCAGGTTTGTTAAGATTAGACTACATTAAACTACATTAGCCATCATAACACAATGCCCAATCAATGCCGACCAAGTAACTCTATGGATAAAATTTTGAATAAATTAAATTCTCCATACTTTACCTTTGTCTAGCTAGACTTCTGTCTCTTGGGAAGAGTGGTAGAAGTCAGAGGCTTTTCTCACTCTGGGGTTGTATATATATACACATTCTCTTCTCTTTCTTTGTCAATATTTATTACAGATAAATGACATCAGCTTTGGGATTGCACATTTTAGAAGAAAGAACTTATCTTAAGAAAGAGGTGCCTGAAAATAATGAACCACTCCAACTAGATTGCTCTGGCTTTTTTTTTTTTTCTTTCTTTCTTTTTTTTTTTCTTGTTTACAGGGCAAAGAAAGAAAAGATAAAAGGCCTGTTCTTTTGCAACACCAAATGACTTTGCCAAAAAAACCTGTAGTGTGATCAGCAAGCTGTAGTGCTGATGTTGTGTTCACAAAATGAAAGCTCAAGTTTAGGGATGGCTGCTTTGCGATTGTCTTTTCTGGCTCTGGCAGAGTGATATAAATATTTTGAGGCAGAAACATGTCAGCCAGTCACCTCGTGGCCATGCACAGAATGACCTATAAACTGGAAAACACAGCGATAGTTTCTTCCAAGTGGTTTCTGAACTTTCATTTACTAAATAAAATGTATATTGCATTAGCTCACTGAGGCCAACAGGCTGTGCATACTTATATGCACAATAAAAGACTCTCATCCCATGTGTTGCTCAAAAGTAACCTACCCGCAGAATGACTACGGATGTGTACCTCTTCCCCCTCTGTCTGAAGAGATGTTTGGCTTGATTTTTTTTCCCCCCTTCAAGGCATCATCATTCAACTCGCCTTTCATAGCATCTTTGCTTCCACTGCCCTTAATAAAGTAGTACAAATTCAACTTTGACAGCTCCTCAATGCTCAGCTCTGCTCTGTTTAAACACAACTTGTCTTGCTTCCTTCTATATTGCCTGTTGGCTTTCAGAGGTCATAAAGCATCTCCTCATTCTTTACACGTAGTTTCCTTCCTCATCCTTGCCTTTGCTGTGATACCTCCACACAGAGCACCATCTTGGCTGATGCTCAGTTGAGTTTACTGTCCATCTTACAACTCAGTTTTGTTTCATTATTTACTTTTTTTTCTACAGAATTTCTGCAGCTGTTGCTGTTGCCAGCATTTTAGTATTGTAACACAGCTGCTTTTGTTCTTTACTTGTACAGTGGGCAGTACTGTGGGAAATCACTTGTGATAAGGTCTCCCACATCCTTCAAAGTTCTGAGATAAGGGTAAAGGTGCTTTTTTCTCTGTGATAACTTTTCTTGTGATAACTGATGAGGCTACAGTTATCACAATAAGAAATCCCAATAAGATACCTACCATAGTTATTAAGACTGCATCTCTCTATTGAATGTGAGAGGATGCAGAGTTTAACAACGCCAGATACTCAATGTCTTGGGAGATTGTTCCACTTTTTTTTTCCCCACTACCATATAAAAAGTGTTTATCCAAGCCTGACTAGAAGATTTAAACTGGAAGCACACATTCCCTTCTGAATCACCCCATCCATTGCACTCAGTAATTTTCATTAATTTGCTACAGTCACCTGAGCTTTATTTGTATTGCTAAAATGAAATAATACTACTGCAAGTATTTCTTTAAAATGTGCCACACCTGTTTAAATAGTCAAATCCGTTTATTTTATAAAGAATATCTGTCAGATATGCTACAAATCATGGTCTATGGGTAAAATAACTGGGAAGAAAACAAAGATTAATAAAACTGACATCCGGGACCGTGGTACAAAGAGCAATTTGGCATATCTATTCCCTCTCCTTTAAGTGGACTACACAAAAGGGTGGAGCAATTTAATTAAAAAAAAATCAAAAAAATAAAAAAAGATTAATTCCAGAGGTTTCTGCAAATGTATATATATATATTTTTAAGTAGATAAATCTATGGGAAGTTACTTCAAAACATAAACAAATTCAGCTTGAGAGATTTTGCTGTGAAAGTTCTTCCAGACATTATGTAAATCTGAACTATGAGAATCTCATTTGAGCCCAAGCAATGAAGGCAAAATTCCAGTTTCTTCAATTCCTCAGTCCCGCTGAAGTTAATGACAGCTTAGTACCTTTGATTAAAATTCATTCTGTACTATGTGGTTCAGGTTTTGCACAGATCTTTTTCTTAGCCATACGAAACACCTTGTAGAACTGATCCTTTCAGCTAACTTTGTTTTGCAAAAAAGAACATTATTAATTAACACAACCCAACTCATCTTCCACTCCAGGTGAAGACTAAAACTATTAACAGGGAGATAAGCAATGGGGTAATCATTATAATAGACTTTTAGATGGGGGTAAACGTCCCCCAAAAAGCTAGCCCAGGCAAAAGCAAGGCACAGAAATGCAGAAGCTACAAGAATCTTTGAAGGCTGTTGGCCTACCAGAGTTTTGAGATGCTGGGCATGGACAACTTGCATGTTGAAAATTTTGACTACAGTACCATTCTAACACTGTGACATTGTTTTTGATCTGGAGGAGCTGTGTGTTCAGCCAGTGTGGAGAGCAGGTAGAGCAAGTCCACTCTTCCCACAGAAACACATGCTGCGATATCTGCCCTCAGCCTTCGGAAGGCAAAGCCACTCACTATGGCTTTTCTCCACCATCTGTCAGTCCAAGCAGATGCACCAATTAGAATGCTGACCACTGTGGTACAACTGCAGTCTTTAAGGGCTGAAATTTGCTTTCCCTTTACAAAAGAGATGTTTCAGGCACCATTGGCTATTGGTGATTTTTCTGCTTCTGTCAGAAGCAGAACTGCAGACCTGCAGAGTGACTGCTTCACATCAGGGCTCAGCTCCGGCTTACATATTTAATGACTTCAGCTATTGCTACCTTTGTCTAAAACAAGCTATACAAACAAAGTTTCTCATGAATGCATTTTTTGTTTGCTATATGCGTTTGCTGGGAAAAGGTGTTTCTTTAACGTAATAATATTGAAGGGCAATGTGGGGCCTTTTGCTGTGAATTCTTTATAAATGTTTTAGCCTTAAATTCATGCCATATATAGGCCTTTTAACCTTCTTCTACACTTGATGTAAGAGTATTCCAAAGACGTATTGTAGATGACCCAACAAGAGGGCTGATCTTCCTGTAATAGGGTCCAGTTGGTAAAAAATATCTTGAACTTGTTGAGGCTAAAAAGTGTGTTAAAATGTAGAAGAAAGCAGGAAAATCTGATTCACAAGTCAGTGAGTTCTACATTGACTATTCCGTTGGACTGTTCAGAGTAAGCAAATGAGAAACATTTGCAGCAGTGAAAAGATGCATTAAAGATGTTCCACCTAAGATCACAGTATACCAGCATGAAGAATCACTTGGAAATAATATTGTTGATTCATCACAATTTGACTTGTAACAACTACTGAACTAACTGCATTTGGCCACAGCCAAGCTTGTTTGTACAACAGCTTCTCATCTTGTTCATAACAGCATTATAACACTCTGAAATGGGAAGCTGCTTGATAAAGGATGTATATTACCTACATAACCAGAGGATGCATTACATACCCTGTCACAGTACAACTCAGTTGAGAAGGCTTTCCATGCACCTCACTGAAACTGATCCATTCCACAGCTTGACGTGCAGGAATCATAGGGCTAGATGGAAAAGAAGCAAGAGGGAGTATGTAATTGCATGAAAAAGGTCCTGATAAAAAGCACTCTAAAGGGAGGCATAGAGTTCTGGTTCCCGCATCCTGTAATGCCTTTGCCTTTTACAGAGACATGATCTGATAGAAAATGTACACACAGTCCAGGAAGCAGAGCTTGGAACACTCTGATTTCTTGAGTGCTGTAATGAGCTGTAGAAGAATAATTGGTAAAAAAAAATGCTTCCTGGCTGAAACCGATATACTTTTACAAGTTTCTGATATTGGAAGGTACCCAGTTATTCACAGTAATATCAGTGATATCTAAATACACGTGCTTACGTTAGTGCTTTTCTGTGATCAAGGTGGGGAAAAGCAAATACATACATTTCTTAATAAATGAATCAGATGAACAGACTCTTTTGAAAGAAGTCATGAAAGTTAGTTGTATCTAACTAAAAGAGGGTATGTATAATGTGGGTGTCTACATCTGAGCTAGTTAACCCATTGGAGGGAAGAAGCTCTAGGTCTGTGCAGACTTAAGTCTAAATGCAGCAGCCTATATGTAGACACGTGGCACCATTTCACCTGAAACAAGAAGTTCAAGGCACAATGCACTGCTAAAGATGTTACACAGGACAAAAGGAAGACCTGCTCCCTTCCAAAGGGCACTTGGAGGCCTGGCAGGATACTCTGGGGCACCTTGACAGGTTCTGGACTCCCAACTGAGTTAAATGCTTAGGTGCAACAATCAGGGGCATCTTGGGAAAGTCTTATCTCATGCTAAGATACATTTGCTAAGGTACATTTCGGCAAGTTTATTGTTTCTCAAGGTCTGTTGTCTTCATTGACCTACATTCAGGTAGATCTCCAGGTAAAGGCAGATGAGATCAGTATTACTCAAGGCATCCTTTTTATTTTATTTTTTTATTTTTATTTTTATGTGTGTACTCCAGTACCTTTTATTTCATGGCTTGCAATATCACCATTACAATTGAGCATTGTATGAAACCAAACAATGTTTCATACAATTGAACATTGTATGAAACACCTGATGAAACTGAACAGGTACAAGTCTATGGGGCCTGATGACATGCATCCCAGGGTCCTGAGGGAACTAGCTGATGTAGTTGCCAAGCCACTCTCCAGCATATTTGAAAAGTCATGGCCGTCAGACGATGTCCCTGGTGAACGGAAAAAGGGAAACATCACTCTCATTTTTAAAAAGGGTAGAAAGAAAGACCTGGGGAACTACCGACCAGTGATCCTTCCCTCTGTGCCTGGGAAGATCATGGAACAGATCCTCCTGGAAGCAATGTTAAGGCACATGCAAGACAAGGAGGTGATCTGAGACAGCCAGCATGGCTTCGCCAAAGGCAACTCATGCCTGACCAATCTGGTGGCCTTCTGTGATGGAGTGACTGCATCAGTTGACAAAGGAAGATCGATCAGTGTCATCTACCTGGACTGCTGTAAGGCCTTTGACATGGTCCCACATGACATCCTGATCTCTAAATTGGAGAGATATGGATTTTAAGGGTGGATCATTTGGTGGATAAGGAATTGGCTGGATTGCTGCACCCGGAGAGTTGCAGTCAATGGTTCTATGTCCAGGTGGAAGCCAGTGATGAATGGTGTCCCTCCCAGGTCTGTCTTGGAACCAGTGTTGTTTAACATCTTTATCAATTACCTGTGTCTATGTCTCAATGACACAGACAGTGGGATTGAGTGCACCCTCAGCAAGTTTGCAGATGACACCAAGCTGAGTGGTGCAGTTAATACAACAGAAGGAAGGGGTGCCATTCAGAGGGACCTGAACAAGATTGAGAAGTGGGCCCATGTGAACTTAATGAGGTTCAACCAGTCCAAGTGCAAGGTGCTGCACCTGGGTCGGGGCAATCCCAGACATGAGTACAGACTGGGAGAAGAACTCATCATTGTTTTCATCTATAGTTAGTTCCCTTTGTAGTCACTTGAGAAAAACAGTCACTTCTCAGATGGGACATGCATTGCTCTGAATGTCTCACCCTAAAAGACACCACATAAATCTAGGATTAAATATATGTTTTTTCTCAACCAACAATAAAAGGAATTTGGAACAATTAGTCTGCTTTAAAGATATTTCAGTACCAGAGAGCTGAATGTCACCTCCTAATCTTTAGCAATGGAGTGTAATGAACTGGAAGTGTCTGTTACCTATGAGGAAGTTTAGCTTGGATCAGACATCCCAAAATGATTTTGCAGAGAGAAAAAATCATTCAAAACCTACTTGCAGCAGCCAGAAATTGTTTTAGAAGCATAGTAAATGAATACTCCCAGCCTTCTGTTTTCTTTGTGTGACTGATGTCTCATAAATTATGTCTATATCAACAAATTCATCTCGTTCAGAAAAACTGTCTTGAGAGATGTGGGCTCGATGCCTTTGTTTCACCTACCGTTACAAATTCAAGTGCATTTACTGACCATGGATGGTTTAAGTTGTCATCTTTGTTCTGTGTTCTCACTTTCTGCAATATTTCATTGGTTTAGAAACTCCTTTCTATTCAGTTTGCCCGGTACATATTGAGACATGGTGGAACCTTAATACAAAACATAATGAATAGGAATTACTGAGAAGGAGGGAAAAGAAATGAGATGTAAAAAAGAGAACTATGCAAAAGTAAGATACAGGTATACTGAAAACAAGGTCAGCTATGAAACAAGAAACCATTGACCATGACTGTTGAATTCATAGCCACACGCAGTTATGCTTTGTGGAGGAAGTATGACAGTGAGCTTCACAGGTGGCTAGAACAAAATTTTGCTGTCTTGTGTCCACCAGCTACACAACCAACAGCTAAACATGCAATCTATCAATCAGCTCTTAAAACACCTGTCATGCTTTTTTTTCTCACGTCCACTGCTGGCAATGAGAAGTTACTGCAACTTGGATTTGCAACTTGCAAGTGGAAAAAGAAATAGAATCATAGAATCATAGAATATCCCAGGTTGGAAGGGACCCATAAGGATCATTGAGTCCAACTCCTTATTCACCTACCAGCTCCTGAAGAGTTAACCCTTTTAATGTCCTCGGCTCTTAACAGCTTAATACCTCTGGCTAGTGCCTTGTTTACATTTAGGATTTTGGGGCTGGGAATCCTGTCCCTCACTGCATTGGTGTAGCTGCAGAGCACTAGAAGAAATCAGTGTTGCTGTAATAGCTGTGGATGTGGGTTTGCAGAGGTTGCAGCTGGGTGCAGAGAGGAAATGGATAGGGTGGGAAACACAGGGCTAACAGTTCGTAAAACCCAAAGCATAAGGGCAGAAGTCCATGATCAGCACTTCACAAAGAGTGCAACAATAGCCTAGGGGAATTTGTTGCAGGTTGAAGTTCTTAGGGTTTAATTTCTGATCCATCCAGCTCGAACTAAGCAGTTAAGTGTGTTTGCCAGACAAATAGCAAAACTCTGGAATGGAGGGGGAAAACATGCCAGCTGTGAGTCAGCTTGGAGCTGAAAAATAGTTCCTGATGTAGAAGATCTTTCATGTCCTACCTCTGACACCAAACATGAAGAAGAGGTCGTAGAATCATAGAATATCCTGAGTTGGAAGGGATCCACAAGGATCATCGAGTCCAACTCCTGGGTCCACACAGGACCACCCAAAAAATCAAGCCATATGTCCGAGAGCATTGTCCAAATGCTTCTTGAACTCCAGCAGGCTCAGTGTCGTGACCACTTCCCTGGGGAGCCTGTTCCAGTGCCTGGCCACCCTCTTGGTGAAGAATCTTTTCCTAACATCCAGCCTGAACCTCCCCTGATATGGAGAGTATGCCACTTTTTAATGTTAGCTTGGGTTGTGAAGTCAACTAGGCTGACATTCACTGATCCTGAAGAGAGTGGAGCCTACAGAGAAAGGATAAATTGTGGTGTTGACATGAAACACATTTTAATCTGTCTCCTTTGCAAGCAGTAGCAAGCTGTCAACTAGATGACTCAGGAACTGTAGATTAACCTTTTCTGAGGAAAAGGAATACCTTATCTGGATGGTCAATCTAAAGAAAACTTGTTACTCTGGTACGTGACTAGATTACTTTGAATCTATAAGTTTTTTAGTCCTGTGAAAAATCACAAGAGAACAGTTTCAGAAAATGATCAGGATGACTTTACATGCAGAGAGGTCACAGATGTATATTGGTTGATGACATAGCTACAAACCAGTTTGTCAGGTTGGGTCCACAACATCTGCTTTTATGTTACTTCTTTTGACCAGATTGTAAAGCTATGAACAAAATTTTTACTGATTTTGGCCCAGAATGTTCAGCACTAGAGGTAGGAGATTGTTTCTTTTGTATTCTTGTTTGGAAAATTGTGACCTAGATGAAAAGAACTCTCTTAGTTACCCTGAAACTACTGGCAGCTTGGGTCAGTCATCAGACGTGTTTTGCCTGAAAGTAATTTTTCAGAGCTGGGTAGACACCATTCCTTTCTCCTAGAATGGGATTAAAACACCCAATCAGACAACACAAAATCCATTGTAATTCCCTCTTAGTAGACAAGACACAGCAGTTCTTAATAGAGTTCCCCAAAAGTGACCTATACAATATTTTGGAGGAGCTGTTCTCCCGTATTAACCTCAACTCTGGAGCTGCATGCTTAAACACTTCCCTAGGAAACAGGGAAGATGTATTGCAGTGTTTTAGAAACTACAGACCCTATACATTTAGATGCAGGTGCCTAGAGTGGCTGTGGTGTAGGTGTACATGGCTGTGCCATGTAGGTCTTGCTTTGCCTTTTCCTCCTATTCCAGAAGGGTGTGGGTCTCTCAGAGGCCATCGGCCAGACCCACGCAGATGTACTATAGACACTGGGTCATCTAATATGGTGTGAGACACTTGTGTTTGGGCATCTTAACCACTTCCAACAGAAAGAGGTTGAAGAGGGAGAAAGAGAGTGTTCATGAGTGCAAGCTACCTCAGATCCCTGGTGACGTGAGGATCGGGGCACTCTTCCAAGAGGGATATGTACTTCAGCATATTCAGGCAGGTCAGGGATCTATCCAAGTTTCCTACATAATAGGTGAAGTGTTTTGTTCACATAGGTGAAGGAGGTGAAAATCTAATCATGTTGTGCACTTCTCTTTGTCCCTAATTTCCCTGTAAATATACCCAATTAAGCACATCGTTCCCTGATGTGATGATCCAGTGATGACCCATGGGGTGATCCAGTGTGAATTATTTTTTTCCTAATTTGATAGATAAAATGGGAAAGAAAAGGTTATACTTAGTTATCACAAATGAAATTCCACAACTAGATCTCTCTTTCAGCTGCAGGAAAAGAACACCAAAAACCAACAATTATTTTAATCATCTTTCCAGGAAAAAAAAGTCATGAAGTCATTTCCAAAGTCTGAACCCTAATTTTAAAACTGTCTCTCCTAAACTGACTCTTCAATATATATTTCTGTGTTCATTTAGTTTTCACAGTCACAGTTTGGTACTGTAATTAACAGGTTAGGCTACCGTATAATTACAGATCTTAGTGCTCTTTTTCAATAATGATTCACATCGTATTATATCTTTGAGAATACTTTATTATAGTGCAACCCTGGGCAGCATTCAGTTCATCTGTGGTGAGAGAGGTTTGGGAATAGGATTGATTTAAACATTTGTCTGGTAGGAGAAAGGAACAGTCTCTACCCAGGTCTGAAAAATAACTTCCAGCTAATTGTTTTAAGTACTTTGTCAAAGAACCACCTCACAATCTTGAGGAAACAATGCACTGGATGCAAAAAATAGAGAATGTATTGGGCTGTTTTTTGGAAGTACTTAACAAGAACTATGCGAGTCCCAGGCTCTTCTTCTATGGAAGTCCCCAGAGACTTTTTCATACTTCTTGTTTTAAACGCAGTCAAAATTCTAATACTGCCATTTATATCATGTTGATGAAATCTTAAGACTTTGGCTGTAGATTTCTGCTACAGATGATTGTTGATTTTTCCCTTTATCTTACTTTTAAAACTATTTTTACATTATAAACAAGAAATATTTATTTATGGTTTGTGCCTTTTTTAAAAAAAATATGCTCTGCACCCTATGGGCCACCCAGAAGTCTGGCTAGGATTATTACTATATTGCAGGTTGTATTTTTTTCTGACCATGTATTCATCTTGGTCGAGTTCTTTCTTCTTCCTCAAAAAGGAAGAATAAATAAATCCCTCTGTTCTAGTTGCTCAGACTGATTCCTGTTATTTCTCTTCTGAAAGTTATCAGTCCCACAATCACCTTGAGAAACTGAGGAAGGTGTGGCCAAATGCATCCTCACTAGTGGTCCCACTGCCTCAGGGGCAATGTTGCTTAAGATGGAGAAATTATGTTACTGGAATTATCACAGTTGTAAATTTCTAGTACAAAAGAACTTCAGACTTCAAGTATCTGCAGGAAAGAACCTACTTTCTTGTTTACTGCATTCATGCAGTATTTTAAGTTATCAAGCAAATTACTTAGCCCAACATAAGGTTGAACTTGCACATCTCTGTTCTAAAAAACTACGCTAGGAATTTCCACAAAGTTCAGTATAGTTGTTACATACTGAGTCATCTCTGTACTAATATTTATAGAGCAATATATTATAAATTTCTCTGTGATATCAATATGTCATCTTAGAACTTACTGACGGTGAACAAAATAAAATAATTAACTTACAGGTCTTACTAACAGGATGGTATTTAATGAATCCCAGAACAAAACACGATTTTTTGATCTCTAATCCATTTTAAACCTTTAGGTCATTTCCTTCCATGTTGTGTTCTAGCTTGCTATCCTCCAGTTTGCATTTATATACCTTGTTATTCCTTTGCCTCATCTTTTATCAGCCCAGACAACATTTCCAATTTATTAGGCTCTTTTTGAATTCCTGTCCCATCCTCTATATAATGTGGAACCTCAACCAGCTTGGTGCCAGCAAAATTTTTTATAATTGAACTCCTTGTTCAACTGTGCAAGTAAACAATGAAAATCATAATTGCCTCACACAGCATGGGAGCCCTCAGGGCCCTTACCTGATATGAATTTTTCACATCAAAGTGAGATGTGAATTGAAACTTTCCAAGTTTCAGCTAAGTGCACGGTCTCTTAATGGACATTTAATCTAAACCACTTTTCCACAGAATCATAGAATCATTTAAGTTGGAAAAAGACCTCTAAGATCATCAAGTCCAACTGTTAACCCAACACTGCCAACTCTACCACTAAACCATGTCCCTAAACTGTTAAATCATGTCCCCTTCTTTGCTTATATATGATGACATATAGAACAATACAAAAAGTCTTACTAAAGTTGAAGTACATCGTGTCTATTGCTTTCAGTTTGCTCATTTTGCTAATTATCCATCTGTCACCTGAGAGCTGATATACCCCCCTTGGATTGGAAACTTCAGATGTACCTGACACAAACTGATTAAGATATTTATTGATTAGTGAACACACCTTGAGGTAGTAGGCAAGCAGCAGGAAATCTAAATCAGTAATCGAGGTAACCAAAATAATCCATACTCTAAGTAACCAAAAAACAAGCTACTAATATTAATTGATTGATATGTAGCTATGCAGGTGATTATGCACAACTGTGAAACTGTTAATTATAGCTCTTAAATCTAAGGAACCACATGGAACCACTATTAAATTACAGTTCTATAAATGCTGTGATGCAATACTATTCCTCCCACACTAGGACTTCCAGATATTGACCTGATGCAAACACAGTGAGTTGTCCAAAAGGTTGTCTAGTGTCCTGGTGGACTACGGTCCTCCACTGTTGTCTGTAGGTATTCACTTTCTAACAGCCAGAAGATTCACCTATACTAGTTCTTTGATTTTATTCCTTATTTTCCATTTTTTTCTGAGTTGGGGACCATCTTTCTGCTCCCTTTGCACCCTCTTTTCTTTGTTCAAACTTCTCTCAAATAAAAAGTTCCTCCCTAATTATATTTTCCCCATTGAGCCTAGATTTTTACTATTCTATTGAAAACGTGATATTTCTGATACCATTCCCTAGATAATCTTGATCTTACATGGCATTGCTGATAGGTATGAGTGCTACTGCAACCCAGAACACCCCAGTTCTTACTGGTTGTATTTACTTTACCATATCTAGTCACTAGACATAACTATTTGACTTTAGCCTTGTTTCTTCTGCCTAGCTCTACTTGAAAGCAAGCAGGCTCTTATCTTGTGTGCAGGTAGACTGCATACCACAGCAGCAGGGTAACTTGTTTTTCACACTTCTGTTCTGTGCATTCGTGGTTCCCTTTTAAGGACTTAGTTACTGTGAGGCCAGGTCCTCTTGACAACTGACAGGCAGGAACTTTGATGTGCTAAATATGTTTTGTTCTCAAGAAAGCTTGTATGGCTTTACACATTTTTTTTTTCCCAATAATTTGATTCAAGATTTTTTGTTGTATTAAAACAGGCTGTCATGGTCCAAAATTCCAGTGACTCTTCTGTTCCCTTTTTAGGCCAAAGTTCCATATTCATTCTTCCCTAAGCCCTAAATCACCTCTTCAGTGAGGCAGTTGCCTTCATGGAGTTAGTTGTTCGTGGTTCAAAGATTTGTTCAATTAGTTCCTTAAGTACTGGTGGTGAACTTCATCATACTTGAATACCTCTCTGCTATCTCACTGCTATATTTAATCTTGTCCTTTTTCTATTGTAAGAAAGACAATGTACGTGGAGATTTTTTGCATTTCTCCTGTATACAACTACCTGTACTGGATCTGACTGGGATGGAGTTGACTTTCCTCACAACAGTCTACATAGTGTTGTGCTCTGCACTTGTAGATAGAACAGCCCTGATATCACACCAATGTTTTGGCTACTGCCGAGCAGTGCTGGCACAGCACCAAGACGCTCTCCAAACTCCCCCAAAGCCAGTAGGTGGGGGTGGGCAAGAACTGGGGAGGGGGCATCACCAGGGCAGCTGACCTAAAGCGACCAAAGGGATATTCCATACCACGTGATGTCACACTCAGCAATAAAAGCTGGGAAAAAGGAAGGAGGAGGGGAGGCTCTCATTATGAAGATCTGTCCTCCTGAACACCTGCTACATGTATTAAGGCCCCACTTCCCGAGATATGGCTGAACATTACTTGCCAATGGGAAGTAGAGAATAATTGTTCTCACTGTCTTTGCTTCTGTGTGGCATTTGCTTGTTTTTTCTTCTTTCTTTTTCTTTTAATTATCCTTACCTCAACCCATGAGCCTTCCCCCCCGTTCCTTTGAGAAGGGGGAGTGAGAGAATGGTTCGTTGGCCATTGCTGTGAAACCACCACGCTACATGGGGCATCCCCATATCTTTGCAGCTTCAGGAGAGAAATAGGAAAAAAAAGGTTTCACGTCATGACGTTCTCACATGTCAGATCTGCAGATTAGTCTCATGCACTTTTGTCTTGCTTGTCCTTTGCTCTATGAAAAGCAAACACTTTGGATCACTGAAGTACCACTCCCACGGAGCTAGAGAGTGTTTACCAGGAAACTTTCTGTTTGCCGAAGTAATTTTTCTTTAATATTCCCTGTTGTACAACCAGAGCACTTTTTCACCTGTTACAAGAACACTTTTAGTGCCAACCAACAAACTGCAAGCTCTGTTCGGCTTATCAAATAAACAGTTAATGTATATTTACCTTAAAAGAACGTCATCATCTGAAAGCCTAAGTTTCAGAGTAAATTACAGCTGCTTTCCTTGAATTCCCTTCCTAAATCTTTTCTTTTTCTCTCGTGTGTGAAAGGACTGAGGAAACACAGGGAAAACCATGCACAGTGACAACAATATTAGTCAACTGTGTGGACCAGAGTGAGGGCTAGGTAGTTTGGAGGGGATAACTCCAGCTACCCGGTTACTTTGGTCACCACTCATGTTATCACCTCTCTTGGGCCTATTTGCTCTGGCATCTTTAGTCAGGCACAAACTGTTCAAGCAGGAGATAGACAATTTTAAAACATCAAGCAATTATGCTCCTGGAGATCCAGGAGGGTTAGGTGAGGGGTTCAAGGAGATCTCTGCCCTATGGTCTCAGTACAGCCCAAATATTGTTTTAAGGTCTCCCTTTTGTCTTGCCTTTGTTCAGCTCAAAGGAGCACTTGCTGTCTGGACATGGTCCTGGGCAACCTGCTCTGGGTGTCCCTGCTTGAGCAGAGGAATAAGATGATCTCCAGATGTTCTTTCCAACCTCAACCATCTGGGATTCTGTGAAATGAGATGATTCACATAATCCGTACCTAACACACCCAGCAAGTCATCCCAGATTTCTTCTGCAGAGAGAGGCTGCTCACCAGTGTGCCATGGAGCATCAAAAACAGAGATCCTTCCCTGGTCCATCCCATGGAGGACCCTGTCCAAAAGTGTAGCCAGCTGCCTCAGTTTGGGGTGGTGGACACCTCCAGAAAGTCTTAGGGGACTGCTTCCAGTCTAATCAGAGATTTTACATGGATCATTCACGGTACCATAGGTGGGGCATTGCCTCTGGGCAGCTAGCACAGAGGAGCACTTTCCATGCACAGCTTCCCCTCCAGCTCTCTCCTTGCAGTCAGGAATGACCAAACATACTGTGTGAAACCAAGGCCTGACCTCTTAGCATGGAGCAAGCAGAGGTCACCAAATGCACTGCTGAGAATTCCCACCAGAAAAGCAGTCACAGGCAGTAATTTTCCCACGAGCAAGGTGTTGTGTTGCCCTCTAATGGAGTGCAGCCATCCCCTGCAGAGTAGGATTGCCACAGACACACTCTGTGCACACAGCTTTTTACTGGGTGCTTTGTCCCCTGACCCCTTGAGGATGGCCATCCTGGGGATAAGACAGGTGGGCATCATTATAGGGGCTTCCCCACCTCTTTGCAAGCCCAACCCTCCAAGTTTTTGTGTTAATGTAGTAGATTCTTTCAGGGTGTGATATCTGATTGCAGCATCTAATCTGTATGCACAGACTTTCAGGCAGAAAGGCTTTATATTAACACAGAGTTATATTAATACAGACTTGCTTCCAACGTGAGCAGCTGTATCACTATAGAATAAATTCATGTTACTGCAACTGAAATCCCAATATTGGCTTCTGCTGCTTTATTTTTCTTGAAGTGATGATGCCACCTCTAGCATCACCTCTGGAGATCTGTCATTTTAATTTGAAGTGCCCTGACTCGTATTTTTTCCTTCTTGATGATTCTTTTCATTTTTTTTCTTTAAGGCTGATAAACAAATGGTGAGGAATGAAGAGTAGTTTACAATTCACTTTCAAAATAGTTGCTTAAATCAAGAATAGATTTGGAAGGAACTTTGAAAAGTTCAAATGCAGAATTCACAGACCTAAAGCATTTGCCTAAAATGGTTTTGCCTGTGTTGAATTTATCCTCTGCTGAAGTGGCTCTGGGTGCCAATTACACCCTGCTCCACCTACCAAGAGATTAGTCTCTGAAAATAACAAAATCAAATTAAACACACTACTGTATATTAAATAAAAAATAAGCCGGTCCCAGATATTCATTCATTACAGTATGATGAGCTGTATGATGCATTTTTTGTTATTGTTTATCCACATAATCTTATATAAATATGAGGAAATAATGTTTAAGATTATATTACCTCAGAGATGAAATTTAAAAAAAAATTGTGGGGTATGTGATAATGAAAATCTCTGACTGAAGTCAGGCTTAGTGCCAGAAGGAATACTATCAAAAATATTTGTTTGTTTTACCTTTTTTATCACTAATTGAAATTTTTTCTTCTGTGGAAGTTGATTGGATATCACTAGTATTATGTTTTGTTTGCTGATAATACACAGTTATCTTATTCTGTGCAAACAACAACAATTTTGTAGCTGGGTTGTATTTAGTATGAAAAATCTTGACTCATTTCTTCTGAATTTTCTTATCTCTGATTTCCAGTTGTACGTTTCCCTATAGATATTATAAAAACTGCACTGAACATATGCTGTCTGCAGTTGTTGCTTATACTCATCTGCTATTTATAATACCAAATCTATTTATTATTTGATAAAACACATAGACCCACTCCAAGAGAATGGCACTTGTCTTTCTGTCCTTCTCTCTGAATCTGAAGGGTCTGTAATTTCCCCAAACCAACTGTCTCAATGAGCGTCCTGGCGACAGGGAAAGCTCTGTTTCACAAGAGATGTGGCCTATAACTGGTCTGGAGCCTTGGAAGTCTGAGAGGAAGTCTTTGGAGTCCTGAAGTTAAAGACAAACAATAATTTTTGCTCTACAAGGCAGAGCTGACATTACTTTTGCATGCATATGTTGGCCTAATAACTTTTGAAACCATGATTTTTTTTTCCCCCAAAACACACCGCAATGAGTTTTAAGAAGAAATTTTCATGTGATAGGGGTGAACTCTTGTTAAAGTTGTGTTACAGGTGTCATTAGAAGCTACAGAAAGGCAGGTAGGAAGCCTTTACCAAACCCAAGATTCAGGTTTTACAACCTTCTCACTTTTGAAACTGGTCATTGTGCCTTTACATGCAGCCAAATGTGCTTTTCAATAGAGATTAACACAAAAATAATTCTGTTTTCTTAAACTTCAGAAATTGGAAACAAGTTTCTGGTTCACTCTACATTGTGCTGTATGTTTCCAAACTCTGCTTATGGCCATAGCTCTCCATCAGGATGCATATAGACCTGTTGCATGTATGTACAAGATATTCAAAGAGAGATGATATTTCTTTTATGGAACTGACCCTGTTCTGGCTACACTAGCAGTATATTTATTAGCTATTTTGGACTCGATGATACCACACATTTGAGTACTTTGATCTTCTATGGTAATGATGACTGAGGGAAGGACCATAACTGTGCAAAATTCCTTGGCATAACTGAACTAGTCTTTGACTACAGTTTTGACAGCACAAACAGTTGATATCATTAGGCCCTGATCCAGACAAGTACTTAAGCATACATGTAATTTTAAGCCCAGGAGTTTTTATATTCAAGCCAAAAAGTTCACCATCTTGGAGAATGCATGTCTATTAGCTTTAAATATACAATTTTAACACAGAGGGATACTTCTAGGTGTGAACAATTTCTCTATCACAAGGCTAAGATGCTAGTATTTAGTGTTGGGATGGGTAGAGGTGTTTTTTCTGTTCTTGCTGTGCTCTTGCTTAAGTGTGAGAAATTTATAGCTGTTAAAGAGATACAGACTGTCTCCCATCCCAAAATTGCCAGTACAGGAGATTCTTCTATCCTAACATCAAGGACTGTAAGTTAGATATTTAGGTCTAGACCTCCTTTATGATTATGTAGACATACTTGCACAGGACGTTCACTAAAGTCCAAAAAAATTGGAAAGGTGCAGGAGAGCTCTCCCTGACTGCAAGAATAGTTTTTGTGGTATATTGGCAATAAAGGATGCCCTTTTGGCAGTGCCTAACTCTCCCACACCAGCAGAGAAAGTTTAGTCATCTAATGCAGGGCTCCATATTCTACAATCTCCTCTAAATTATGTATTCAGGATAAAGTGTGTTACCCTGGGTTACTGTTAAGCAGGTCATCTTTTTTAAGTTTCAGAAGATGAAATATGAATCCATAGTACACCAAGACAAACTATATCCCAAGACTTTATTAAAGTAGGAAAAAAGATGAAACTCAAACTAAGTTTTTTTTTTAAGAAAAAAAAAAAAAATCTCCAGGTTACCTGAGCAGAGGCAATTTTTAGTAAACCGTGTTATTTCTAGGTGAAAATATCTATTGGTGTAACTAAGAACAGATCTGAGCCTTACAGTTTCTTTTGTTTTATCAGCAAACAATATTTTTGGAGTTGAGGAAAACAGTAATTTTTAGTGACACTGAAACTTCAGCTTCGGTTCAGTTTTCCACCAGAGGGCACTCCTCTATTTTTAATGAAGGCAAATTTCTGAACAACACTGAGCAGGTTTGCACAGCTTGGCATGTACTATACAATTGTAGCTGTGATGTGGCAAGCAGAAAAAAGCAAGATCAGATGCACCTCAGCACACATCTGTCAGTGCTATGCATTATCTGCTACCCTCTCATTGGCCATCTGGTTGTTCACTGGAAGTCTCCAGCATACGAGATGTGTCAGGCTTATGCATGTAAAATAAATTATCAATAAGGTTATATATAGTGTATGTGGCCAGAATATGACTGAGCTTAACCTAGGATTGGAGGGATCTGTGTCTACTTGACCAGGGAGAAAGGAGGCCAGCTATGTCACCATGGTCAGTACTAGATTTTAGCATTTTCTATGAAATATTCCATCCCCTGGGCTGCCTAGCAGTTTTGTCTTAGTGTATGAAATACATGTTATAAAATCAAATCACTTTGGGAGTTGATGTAGCTTGGACTGAGCTTTGATGCTCGAGAATTTATATTTTTTGAGGAATATATACAACAAAAAGCAAATATCTGCAGTGAAATATGTAGACACTGAAGAACCTGTTAGTTTAGCTGGACTCTGTCCCTGTAAGGAGTTTTTAGTGCTATAAGGACTTTTTTTAGCACTTTTTAAATTTTTTTACTCATTTTTAGAAAGTTATTACTGTAGTTAAGGTAATATATTTGGATGCAGAAAATCTAGGTAGTTTGCTTTTTGATGACAGAAGAGAAAGCTTCTACATAAGGATGTCAAAGCTTTCAGAAGAAAAATGTTAGCAAAAACTAGAGGTTTATTTTTTAACAAGTCTTTGCATACAAAAGTAAAACACATTTCCTTACAGGCTCTATCAAGAATGAGTTACCTCCTAAGGATTTCATAGAATCATAGAATATCCCGAGTTGGAAGGGATGCACAAAGATCATTGAGTCCAACTCCTGGGTCCACACAGGACCATGCAAAAACCAAACCCTATGTCTGAGAGTGTTATCCAAACACTTCTTGAACTCCGTCAGGTTCAGTGCCGTGACCACTTCCCTGGGGAGCCTGTGCCAGGGCCCGACCACCCTCTCGGTGAAGAACCTTTTCCTAACACCCAGCCTGACCCTCCCCTGTCACAGCTCCATGCCGTTCCCTCAGGTCCTGTCGCTGTCACCAGAGAGCAGAGATCAGCGCCCGCCCCTCCGCTCCCCTTGTGAGGAAGCTGCAGGCCGCCATGAGGCCTCCCCTCAGTCTGCTCTTCTTTGGGCTGATTTATTAAAGATAGTCTCACTTTATAGTTACTAAAATAATTGACAAAGACAATTTAAAGAGGAAACAAACTCTTCTGGTAATTTTAACAAAATGTATGATAACAGAGTCAGCAGAAATTGGAAGTACGATACCTCAAATGACATGTTCTGGCACTATATCAAATGTGACAGATTCTCACAGCAGCTGTTAAACAAAACAGGTAAATGCTTTTCCCTTCCTCTTTGTCAAATAGGAAGTGGAAGAACAGAGGTGTTGGGGTTTGCATAAGGTTGTACTGTGAATTGGAAAGCTCGGGTTAAAATCCAGAACATTTGGATCTATGTTAACCTGGTCCCCATTGAGACAACGAGTTAGAGCCAGGATGAGCTAACACAGGTGTGAGAATGAAACAGAATAGAAACATTTATTTGTTTTTCAATGTTGTCTTCCTGGTTGTGTTTTTCCTATGCACACTTTTGGTACTTTTTTTTTTTTTTTTTCCCACTCAGTTTTTCCCAGTTTGTTGTAGCTCTGGAAGAGGTTTTTACCAAAATCACTGGTCTTCACTGAACATACTGAGATCATGTGGCTGTGACTAGTTGGTGTAGTCAGGAACAGGGAAAATCACAGAGAAGAGCTGGGCAGATTTCAATTACAATGCACTTTGTAATAAGGGGACTTCCCTGACTGCACCATTCTGTGATTAACTGTACATCAACCTCTCTATTCTGTTAGCTCCTGTGTCCCAGCTAATGAATCAGCCAATTGTCTGTTCTGAGCCAAACTCATCATCCACAATGTTAAAGCAAAATCAAGAATATGAGGTCTCCTGTGAACCTGTACTGTTGCACTTCAGGATGAGAGAGATGACCTCTGTGCTTTCAGGACCTGAAATAGTGTCAAGGATGAAGATTATAAAGGTATAGAAAATCATGTCAGTGCTCAAGTCAGTGTTCTGGCTCTCTGTAGCATATCAACAGAGATAGATGGAGACATGGTAAAACAAAGGGTTGAGGTTTGGAGGAACGTCTAGAAAAAGGTCTAAAACTAAGAATAGATTCAGGTCACATTGTGGAGACAGCACTTATTCTTCCCACTGCAGAATGACATCAGTGATTGACCTACAGTGTGGGGGTTCTCTAAAATATACAGGGAAAGTGTTAGCAACAGATGTGCGAGGAAGAGATATCTGAGCTAGTTCATGTTTATTGAAAACAGCAGCGCAAAGTCACCTGGAGGAAAACCTACTCACAGCTTATTCATCTTCTCATCATTGTTTCACTTTTGGAGCCTGCTCGGTAGCTACAAGCCTGCTCCATAGTTCTGTAGGGTCTGTAGGCATGATTAGAATGTGCTGTGTTTCCTCTGTGAGAAGCAACACAAAATTGCACCTCTCCACTTATCCTTCATCTGCTTGGCTAATTATACCTACCCTCATAGCCCTAGTATGACACATCAACCATTCCTGCCCTAGACCTGAGTGCTGTATTTAGCACGTGGTGCTGTTGCTGGCATTGTTTCCCAATTGCACAGTCACACATCACCTGTTCATGAGAATGGGCAATACTACACATTCCAACTTCAAGGAATATCCAGGCATGCTGCACAACTGCTATTTTTGTCTTTGAAACACACCTGTTGCTTCCCTAGCATTGACTTCATACACCTGTACACCCACCCACTTGAGTCACATAACCCACCTGCCAGAAGCAATGGCATGAAAAATTTGCTCTCCACCACGTGTCTTTGACATGAGAGATGGAATAGTCTGTATGACAAACAACTTAATTGATTACAAAGATGGAGACTCATAACAAGTGCTTTTAGCTGTCTAAAATTAGTCCACTAACATGGTTGTCCAGTGAATTGAGGCACATTCAGTGTATGATTCATGTCACCTGTCCTCAGCCTCTCTTTTAGGGAGAGAAATCATCCTCTAGACATCTTCTGTTGCTCTTCATTGATGACAGAGAGTCTAAATGGTACTGTTTAAAGTAAGTCTCATTTTGATAATTTGAAAAGAAGTGATTCCCACCTATAATGCCTTCAATTTCAACTTCCAGCACCAAATTGTACTGTATTGTATTGCCCCTATGTTTTAGGTGTTGGATTCTTCCTCTTCTTTGTAATTAAAATGGATCTTCAGTCGGGATTAAAATCCTCCACTTCTCAGCAACTAAAATCTGGATTACTGAGGAAATGGGTTATTTGAGAAGTGATGTGATTTATATATAAACTGGAAGCAATGCAAATAGACTTACATTTTCTGTATGGGAATTACTGTTATCCAGTGGTGACCATCTGATTGTGATTATTACCAGTTGGTTAAAGGCAAATAAATGTATCAGTGGGTTTATCTGGGGAAAATAAATAGAATCCTTCAGCAGCTCACTTACAAAGAAAATCAGTTAAGATCCTTCTTAGGGGACAAGCTGTTGTTCATGAGTTATGGAGAGACAGTTTGTCCAGAAAACACACAAACACACCTAAATGCTATGTGTTGAAAATTGTAATCCAATTCAAAATTCATTGACCATTTCCAAGTCACCAGCTTCTCATAACTGTGTTCTATGCAAATTACATAAGGGATATTTCTATATCACCCAGTTACTCAGAGCAATTAAGACTGAATATGAATCTTCAAGGTGGCTTAAGCTGTGTGTGTGTGTGGACAACAAAGCCTTATTTATACTACTGTGTCTTATTGTGTCAGTTTATATGCTCAGGATATGTACAATGTGAGGGTAGCAACTCAAACTTATTTATTGCATGTTTGTTCATTGCTTGGTTTTGTTCCTACATGGATTGGTGTTTAAAGAATCTTCTGAATTTCAGAATCACTGTCTGAATCATTTTCAGATATATTATTCCATGGTTCTTCATACTGTGGGCTTTGTATGCCTTAGTCACATGTCTTCTAGAGTGCTTGTTTGTCTTCTAGGGATTATCAGAGCAGGGAATTGAAAGCTTATGAAGCACATTAGTGATTTGCCTGCCTACCTACTGGGAAGTGGATGAGCACTACCCAGAATTAATATGAATCTCTAGGGTCTAGCACTTTTGTCCCTTGTCCAAATAAAATCTGAGTTCTTCAAAATATGGGTAAGATTTTTCTTCAACGACTGAAAGTGGGCTTATAACTACAACTAAGGCAGGAGGTAAGTTATTTGTGCAGTTAAACCTAAGGATTTACTCCAGGACCTTGTGGATTGGGATCTGGTTTGCAGATTAAAATACCTAAATATAAGTGTCTACATGTGGATGTGATCTGAGCATTTAAGCTCCCATGACAATCAATGAAGAGATCCATTAATGCTGTCAGTGAAGCCTTTTGAGCTTGTAGGTGTCAAGAGTATACAAAGAGGTTGTGAATTCAGTTGCTCACTCAGAGACATCTAGTGCTAATTTTGATACACTAGAATGTCCTGTCTGGCCTTCTGCTGCTGTTTCAGAAAGGCACTGTTTTTCTGTATATTCTGTAGAGCACCCACAAACCCCATGTCTAGATCTTTGCCAATCCAGAATATCACATGATAGGGATGCCTCTGTTTAAGAAGCAGTATTGAATTCCCTATGAATTATTCCACAAAATTAGTGATTTCTCACCCTTCTCCCAATAAAAGACACTCAGTATAACTAAACTGGCTGTAGAAGTCTAAAGTAATTCAAGACAGATCCCACTCTCCATATTGATATTCCTGATGTTTTAATGTGTGAACTCATTTGCTTTGGTTGACCCAGATGCTGTGCAGCGTCTCTTGGCTCACAGGTGTCTACAGCGCCTAGCCTGTGCAATCTTGCTTCTTATTAACCGTTAATGGGTGGACTGGCTGGCAACGCTCATTAGGAGATGTGTTAATCTAAATGTTTGTTGTTAGTTCCTTAAATGCAGCAAAAAGGTAATCCCTCTATTGTGTAGCACCTCTTGGCAGGATGAGCCTCCTGCTACCACCCACTAACACCAAAGCAGGTCTGATGTTACAGTTCACAAAGTGAACAAAGGCAGCTTGGGCTCTAGGGAGATGCTTTATGCAGAAGATGAGATCAGGTTCAGACGCTGAGCTGCTTGGGGCGATGCATTATTAAATGCTATCTACTGATATGCTACTTTTGTAGAAGCTGATTAACGACATCCTATTTTATTATTCTTTATCTTTTATCTTCACCTTGTTTCACAGATGTAACTGGCAGTACATGGCAATAACCAAAGACCCATGGCACTCATTAGATTGTGGCTGCTCCTCAGAAGTGCCATCAGGCATGCAATTCCTTTTCACAATTTTGCTAATGATGCTGGTTAACATGTGTGTTACTGTTCAAGCAACACAGACAGAATGGTCTTGTCAGTCTTGAACTAACTTATCTTTTACTAATCATTTTACTTTAACACAGTCCTCTAATAAACTGAGAGAAAAATACAAGACAGACTCTGCAATGTGTTCCCCCAGCAGTAAAATCTTAGTGGTAATATTGTAGAGGGGTTTCATTTAATGAGTGTTTCTTTTGACCTGTTTTCTATTTTGTTATAGAGCTGAAGCTGCAGGTCTTAAGGCACACAAGTTAAAAACAAATTCTTGCTTAGTCATTTACTACACCTTGGGAAGTTTTCTGCCAATGTGAAAGTGGGTGCTTAATCCTACCAGCACTGGACTGGTAGAGGATACAGGCAAGCCAAATACATTCAATTGCCTGTTTTGTACTAGCTTTGAGGCTGTGATTAGAGGAAAGGAGTGATCCCTTCTAACAGAAAACTAACCCAGCAAATAAAAGGAACAGTTTTCTGCTGGATGCAGGTGTTGAATTATCTCAGCAAGGGTTAATCAGGCACAGGGATACTTTCACTGAAGACAGCTAAAACTATCTTTGTTGCTGTCCATGACAACCAGATGTAGATTTACTGGGGAGGGAGAAGAAGGGGTGGATTAGGGACATGCAGCTCCTTATTAGTACTGAGCAGTACGATGGTCATGGTGCTTGTCTGCTGCATAACTGCATGGTTGCTCCTTCCCCATGAGGCTGTGCTTGGTCCTGGAGGCAGCCCAGAGCTCTTGCACAGGCTACAAAAAACACATAGGTTGGAGGGTAAATATCAGGGCAGCTACACTCTGTGGAGCAATGATGGCTGCTAGTATTACCTGAACTACAACAAGGACAAAATCTCTTCCAAAAAAAATTATATATATATATTTAAATATATATTTATATGTATAGCTGCATGGGCTTCAATCATTAAAGTAACAGAAACAAGAATGCAATTTGGAGACAGCTTCTGCTGTGTTATGACCACTATTTTAATTACAAATCTAAAACAAAGCACTGTATGAACTACTATGAAGAAAATTAACTCTAACCAAACCAAACCAGGACAGGCCTTCCATCACACCATACATCTCACCAGTGTAGGCTGGGCAAGGTGTTCAAATCTCTGCCAGTCAATTTCACAGGAAATGCCTCCCGAAGTCAGCCTCCCAGGAAGTGGCTAACAAAAAAACCTTGTATTTCATATATATATTTTTTTTCTTCTGGACATATGCTTTTCTAAAACTTTTTCCCCTATATTAAAAATGGAGCTGGGAAATGAAATGTTTCGAAGTTCATGTCTGCTTCACTTCAGGAGCTGAGAGTAAGGGATTACACTTTTGTAGCTCTTGCACTTACACCTTTGTGCTCTTTAATATATGGCTAGGGGGCACTTACTGTCTTTTGCTAATCTCCAGCCCACACAGTCCCTTGGCTAAGGAGGAACCATAGTTTTTGGTTTGCTTCTAGCTTGTGCAGTTCTGATGAAATCCTCAAATACCTTGAGAAAGACCAGATTAGAGAAGAGAGAAAAAATCTCTTGAGTGTATTACTTTTTCAAAGTCATGATTTTTAAAAAAAAAACTGCGGGTTTATGAAATATGGCTCAGGAGTTTTGACCTTTTAAAGAGGTCACAGAAGGCTTCATCAGTGGGAATAATGGTTGCCAGTCAGAATGTACCATGATTGACATTAAAAGGTCTTCATGACAAACCATAGCTATCGAAAAGTCAAAAGGATAAATTCAAAAAAAGGAACACAAAAAAGTCTAGGTCCTGAGTGTGCAAGGATCTGAACCCAGGATAAGCCAGAGCTGGCAATGAATAGCTACCTACTGTGACTCCTCAGGTGTCTGATCTCTTTCCACATGCCCAGTAAAAAATAGGAGGTAATATGTCTCTCATTGTGGGTTTTGTTACCTCATGTTTATTACAGGATAAGAGCATGTACATGGGCAATTACTGCAGAATACTTGATGTTGCAAGACTGTTGCAATAGGTTTCCCCTACCTTTATTTGCTCAGGTCTTTATTCATACTGAGAAGCACCTGTATTCATGAGTATTAGCTGTCATAAGAAATGGCTCTTGAAAAGAAAAGACTGAATGGAGAATGAGATTTGTAATGTTTTCAACCATCTTCCAGAACATATATATCCAAGCATTTCTATTTAAGTCTTTAAAAGATATTTCCTTTCCATCAGATTACTTTAAACTTCCCTTTAGAAGGTCTCAGTGGTACTTCACTCTCTGCTCATGTCATGATTTGCTATAGATTATGAAACTGATTTCTAGAGTATGAGCCATATTGAATGTGATACTCTGATTCTTATACAGTTGGTGTACCGAGCCTCATATCAATTGAGGGGACAGCTGGGGTTGTTCATCCTGGAGAAATGAAGGATTCAGGGAGACCTGACTGCAGTCTTCCAGTACCTAAAGGGGGCCTCCAAGATTATGTTTTTGCTGAGTGAACTTTACTGATCAAGGTTAGGGTGACAAAGGCCTGCTGAATTCTGTCTTGTTTAACAGCCAGGAAATCCACAGAGGCATAGACGGGAATTTCTACCTAATGATGGCAAGTGGTCTGTACCGTAGAGCAGCCCTGGGTCAACAAAGCTCAGAATATGAGGCTTTCTCTTCTCTTCTCTTCTCTTCTCTTCTCTTCTCTTCTCTTCTCTTCTCTTCTCTTCTCTTCTCTTCTCTTCTCTTCTCTTCTCTTCTC
>VXAA01003765.1:4376-65589 GCA_013399115.1 Anseranas semipalmata | reverse complement strand
CTTGTTGAACCTCATTAGGTTCTCTTGGGCCCACTTCTCCAGCCTGTCCAGGTCCCTCTGGATGGCATCCCTTCCCTCTATTGTATCGACCGCTCAGCTTGGTGTCGTCCTCAAACTTGCTGAGGGTACACTCGATTCCGTCATCTATGTCATTGATAAAGATGTTGAAGAGCACCGGTCCCAAGACCGACCCCTGAGGGACACCGCTTGTGACCGGCCTCCACCCAGACATAGAACCATTGACGACAATCCTTTGGCTGCGACCAGCCAACAAATTCTTAATCCACCTAACAGTCCATCCTTCAAATCCATACCTATCCAATTTAGAGAGAACAATGTGGTGAGGGACCATATAAAAGGCTTTGCTCAGGTCCAGGTAGATGATGTCCGTCTCCCTTCCTTTGTCCACCGATGCCGTCACTCCATCATAGAAGGCCACCAGATTGGTTAGGCAAGATCTGCCTTTGGTGAAGCCGTGCTGGCTGTCTCGGATCACCTCTTTATCTCGTACATGCCATAGCATGTCTTCCAGGAGGATCTGCTCCTGGATCAGCACTGGAAGCAATAAACTGGATGGGAAAAAAAAACACACCAACATTTCTTAGTCTTGTGTAAATTCATGATTCCAATTAATTTTTCTGGGTTTAGTTAAGTATGTAAGAGATTAAGCCAAATGTACATGTTCCTACAGAATTGCAGGCAAAAAAGCACTAACAATCAATGCATTTGCCTAATGTAATGATCAAAATCAGAAGTTTGAGAATAGTAAATACAGCTTCATTACGGTACTATACTCCCAATCTTTGTAAGCTCACTGTAGCCTCCCTCATCCAATTAGGTTTAACTGAGGATCAGAAAGTTTTATCTACCATGCAGTTTCAGCTACTTGTATTTCTAAAAGCCAAGCTGTCCTTCCATTCAGTGCATAGGATTGTCTTCAAGACTGTATTTGACAACTATGGAGGTTGCTGTATTTGGGACAATGCATTCATGTATGCTTGCTTAGCAGGGTGTTGGTAGTGACCGTAGAGCTTACATTTCCTGGCTTACTCAAATGTTAATAACATTTATTGTGCCAAAGGGGGGAAATTTGATATATCAAAAAAAGTGTGCAGGATGTTATATTTCATTAACATATTTTAAGACATTAACATTTATGAACTGTATTGTCCAAGGAAGATGTGTCTCTTGCACTAAGTACATTTTTGCCTACATGCCAGACCGTGCTTTGCTGAAAGTTGTCGGGCAGATTAAAAAAATAGAGATTCCTATTCACATCTGAAGAAAGCATAGAAAGAAATGCACTGAAGTCATTACATTATTAGAAGTCTGTTTTCAATATTTTAGAATTTGTGAGATTTATTGTTTTGTTGTGCCTGCTCTCAAAGATATGAATTCCTTATATCAAGCCCACGTGATTGTATGTTTTCTATCTCTTTTGGATTGTGTGGAGTTTGTTCCTTGGATTTTAGTTGGAAATAAATATAAATGTACAGGCAAAATGAAGTAAAAATAAAAGTCTATTCATGTGAAAATAGTCTTGAAAAAGATAATGTGGGGTCACTTTTCTCTTGTTATTTATTACAGCTGATACAGTTTGGAAGTTATAATAGGTCTAGCCAGTCTTCTGAATGCATTGGCATTTACATAAAATTTACTTCTTTCATAAAGCTATTAGATGTATTGTTAAACATTATTGTCCAGCCACCTGCCAGTTTATGGAAAGTTAGCTCCTTGTTGAGGGCGTGATTTAAAAGCTAGGGATCTTTCTTGGAGATATTTTATTCAGATAGGTTGTACACTTTGTTTCTTTCATCTCCCTTTCATAGATAACAATTTATTTTAATGCATGCACAATATCTTTTTCTTGAATGTGGGGAAGAATTGTTGTATTATGCAGCCAGGGGAGAATCTAAGAGAGAGGCAGTCCTCAATTTCAAGAGAGATTTTTCAAACCCACCACACATAACATGATTTCAACAGTTTTGCATCCTCACCTTTGAAATGTAACACTTTAAAGTGTCAAATCAATCAAGGCTTAGACACACATTTAAAGGCTTACTGCATGGTTTTACTTTGCAGGCTTCAAGAACATTTCTTCAAATTCTGAAGATAAGTGAATCAAGACCTACAGTATGAAGGGTTGTAAAATATATCCATCTTGCAGTTTTGAGAAGGCTACACGTGTTCTGAGAATATCCAGCATTATCATAACTAATCATGATACATTTCCAAAATGACATTAAATGTTCTGTTTCAGTGCTAAAAGGATGTTATGACTGTTGAATATCAAATTTAGAGAAAGAGCAAACTCAATTCTGCCCACCCCAGGATTTTTCTGCCTGTCTGCCATTAAAGAACATTATTTTTATAATGGTGAGAGACAGCATACTGCCTTAGCTGAAATGTGCCTATAAGTTTGGTTATTCCTGTCAATTACACCATTGCACAAGTGAGAGAACTGTTGCAACTTGAATATGTCTTCCTCTCTAAACCGTGTACTTGTCCGCAGTAAACCAAAAAGGTCCATGATATTGAGCATACTTCGGGCACTGATGTCCTAGAGCAGCCAGCTGCCTACAGGGAACTCCATCAGAAATAGGTGAAGAGGAGGATGGGAAATATTCCCTTTCCATGGGCCCTCCCATGGCAGTTCCTTGTCTGCTTTGGATCCCTGGTAGAGATAGGAAGGTTTTTGAGGGTGTCACCTTGAAAAGTGAAACTCCCCAAGAATGGGATGTGCTGGGTGAAAAAGCATGATATGATGTGGAGACCCCCGAGGCTGCAAGGATCTATCAAAGACAAGGCACACAGTCTTGCAGTCATTATGATGTATCAGTTATAATGGCTTTTAAGTCCTTTGCTAGCACCAAACAGGAGCAGATTACTGTCTCTGTATCCTAGCTCAGGATGTCATGGGTTTCCTGCTCTGAGAGTTGTTTATACCAACACCAATCTATTGATCCTCTCCAGATGTTGCACCTTTTAAGTGCCAATCATTCATTTTATACCAAAATGTTATGGATCAAAATTCTGACAAATTTCTTAGAACAGAATTGTCTCTTAATGTTCGTTTCATGGAATCTGGGAACCTAGAGCTTATTTTTGTCCTAAAGAATGTCTTAAATGTGCTTGTGGTAAATGAGAACGTGAGTCTGACCCTCCTGTACCCAAGGAAGCCATTCGGTGAAGGCTTTCCATATTGTAGGTAAATGCTGTCTTCAGCCATGATTGTGACTTCAGGCTAAGAAAGGTCATGGACATCACTTGTGAGAACTGTGTAATTAGCTCCAGATGTGGGTATTGTCAGTCTGTGAGGACACCCAGCTGCCAGAGGGCTCAGTCTCAGCTCCCTCTACAGGATCATCACAGCTGTGTGTGTTCAACAGCATATATGTGCTGTGTCTTATTACTTTCTTCTGAACAACATCTCCTTAGTTTGCAAAGATCTTTTGTGGCCTTGTCAAGCATGCTACCGAAGTCAAGACAACATCCACTAGACCTAGTTCCTAGTTGAAGAAGAAAGTTGCATTGGCTTGGCAAGATCATGTTGTGACAAAGCTATGCTGGTATTTTACACTCTACTGACTACAGAATGACTGGTAAACAATTTGCTCCATTATCTTCCTGGATATCTAAATTATGCTTATTTGACCTTTTGTTCCCTGGGTCCTCACAGGTGAGCTGTATGAAGGCTGATTTTTACCTCACTACTCTACTTTTGCTTCCTGTTGTGAGTGACTGAGAAATCATTTCTTGTGTTTTGGGTTAAGATAGAAGGGAATAGATCTCTAGACCCACTACAGAAGGTAAACTAACTTTTGTTGGAGTGGGGTGTAACTGGTCTACCCTTCCATGATAACAACAGTAGATTGTCTTTTGCATTATCTTCATTCTTAGTCGGATCTGTGCTAACAATTTGAGAGTGCAGGCAGTCATGTACAGTGCTCACACCTATATCCCAGCATTGTTTAATTTGCTAGTAGAGAGGTACCCAAATGAGAGGGCAGTAAAACATGGAGGGAAAAAGTGGTGGAAATGAATGACAAAATAGCAACCAACCAAACAAAAAAACAATAAGCTCTTTGAATTGTGAAACCAGGCTTTCAACTTAAAGCTCACCTTTCAGTACTAGCAGAAATGCCACTGAAATTAATGAGTCAGAAATGTGTACTGAAATTGCCACTGCAATGAGTGAGTCAGAAATGCGTGTTAAAATTCTTGTGTCAAAGTCTGTGGGACTTGAAATCTTAATTATGACAGTGGCTTCCTTAGTAAAAGAGCATTGCATGGTGAAACCACTGTAAAATGAGACTAAAATAACATGTAGTCCTATTGTTGACTCTGCAGCAAAACACTTGCTTCCCAAAGGTCACAGAAGCAGGTATTGCATGTTATTTTTGCTAACAGCCATTCTCTGTGAAAGAGATTCTGAAGAAAAGCTGTTTGCCTGACTGCTGTTTTTGCCTAGGAAATCTCCAGTTGCTCACATTAACTGTTTCTGCTTACATTGCTAAAGAACCAGGTTCCCTTTAAGACTGCATGTTGATAAAGTCAAAAAGTTGGTGGAAGTGAACTGTATTTCATGGTAATAAGGAAAAATGAAAATTAAAATGAATTGGTGAGTGAAGAATGAACAATTTAATGATTGATACAGCAAAAGTAGTTATTCAAAAATAATTTTGGAAGACACACCTACTAGTTATTAAAAGCAAAATTTCCAAACACAGGGACCATCCCCTTCGGCAATTTATTTTTGTGAATTGAGCCATTTTCTCAGGCTGTTCTTTTCCATTAGAGAGCAGGTTTGGTTATCTGTATTTATGCTGAGTGTAATCTTATACCATAAGGAGGATCATTAATTTAAATGAACAACATTTTTTTTTTTTTTTTTACCAATAAATGCAAAAATGTTTTAAAGTAGAAAATAGGTCAGCAAAAGACACATTATAAACCATAATAGTACTAGTGGAAGCTGTTCTGCTCTACTAATTTATTTATTTATTTATTGAGAATTGCATATTTCAGGTAATCCCATTTATCTTCTGGTCCAGTTAACAACACAATAGTTCAAAATGTTGGTCAAGTTAAGATTAGTTACATTAGTATGCTAAAAACATATAAAACATATGGAACTTTATGGAACAGAACTCTAATCAGTGCTCCTTTGATAACATTTTGGGAAAAGAAAGATGTGAGAAGCTGATCACTATATATATCTGATATCCAAATGCCAAATTTCAATTAACACCTCTGTTACAGTTCCAGAGCATTATGTGAATAGAATATAACATTGGCTTGCAGCTCTTCCTCATGTGTATCACTGGACTGAAGTCAGTCTTTCTGCATACATGGGAAAGGTAGGATATACTCTGTTTTTGTGAAAGAAGTTACTAACGAGATGGACGTCCGGGAAGAGAAGAGATGAGCCTATTATTTTATTTCAGTTTTACATTGGCAGGAAGCTGGGCAGTTGTGCTTGATAAAGCTATTGGCACATCCATGACTCTTTGCCAACTCAGGACAGTTGGAAAAAGCATCCTGAAACTTGCAAGGGTTGGCTGAAAATGAAGCAAAACACAAAATTAATTATAAATTGGAAATGAGAATCTACAGTGTTTCCTTTCAGAATAACTTTTCCCTGATATTTCTTTGCTCTCTATTTTTTACTCTTTGTTGCCATTTACTCCACAGCAGCATCCAAGACTTTTGACCACACATACAGTATTCCTAGCTTTTTTCAAGGTTTGTCACTGAACATACAAATTATTTTGGCCTCACTGTAGTCAATGGATCTTCTTACACTAAGTATTCATGAGAGTTTCCATACGGAGACCCAGACATTACCATCTTTAATGAAGGTATCTGGCTCATATGAATATTTTGATCTATGCCTGTGGGTCCAAGAAATGGAGGGTATCTGCATCACAATGGACATAAAGCCTGTTACCGCCTAATATTTGCCCACACCTCTCACAGACTCCTTCATTTTTGGTTTCATTCCACAAGTTGTCCCACCTAGGTAAAGCAACTAATGTGGTGAAGTCTGGGTCTGCAATCATTCTTCCATAAAATAATTGATAAATAGTAATAATATGGCAACCTATACAGCATGAGATTCATAGCGACTCTTTTGGCCTGGCATTTGAACAAATCATTTAAAACTTCTCATTTGGATAAACTAATTGGTATTTTTTAGTGTCAGCTTTACCCAAGTCACAATTAATGTTTAAAACTTACTGCATAATCCATTGTCACAAGCATTAGGGCAGTCACCGCAAGGTTTTCCTTGTTTGTAGGGTGTCCGAATTGAATCTATCATATTCCCCCTGAAACATAAACATTACCAACATAAACTATAAACTCACTATAATATATCTGAGAGTAAAACTTAATTATATGGATGCATACATATATTAATATATGCTCAGTCTTTAGCTATAGGTCAAACAATTTTTATATATTACAATGAATATGTAAATTAATTTTAGACAAAATTTATAAAACCTCACTCTGCCTTCAAATTCTCAATAATGTTTTTGGTATTAATGATAGTCTCCACTGTACTGTACATATTGATATGCCTTTCTGAACTGAGATTTCAAGTAGAATATGGAAAATATTTATTTGTGATTTACTATGATGAGAATTAGGGATTTCAGGCAAATTAAATTTAATCTGAAAATCAGTGTCAGCATTATCTGTTTTATTCTTTTACTTGTTTAAGAATTCTTTTGACAGGTATGTTTCTATCCATATTCTTAATATGCTCCTTAGACCTGTTCCTGAGCTGTAAGTGATGCAACATGTTACAAATTTCCTGTCACCTGTCTTATTTTGGTAACGTAATAAGAAATTCCAGTAGCAGATCAATACGTACGCGGGGCAGTAGTGGCACACATAATAGTATTTGAATGCACTTTTAGGACAGAAAGCAAGTGCACATCCAATTTGGTAAGACTTGTACCAAACCACCTGCAGATATAAGAATAAAAATCATGGGAGATGGAAAAGAATACATTTGAAAATCATTTAAGTAAATTATGCATTAAAGAAACATTTGCAACCAAGTTAAGTCACTTTATTTACCCGTTATAGTAAAATATTAATCCCATCTTTCTGGAAAAGCATTTTTTTACCTGCTTTCACCTCTGAATCAAATAACATTTTAGGGTATAAAGGCAATAATTTATCACATATATATATATAAAACTTTTGAGTTAAACTCTCTTGATAAAATATATTTTCATTTAATTAAAACCGTTGAAGAAGATGTAGGAATCATGGTGTAAAATTTTGTATCCTGTGCTATATGTAGGTGAACAGAAGAGGTTATCATAAATCATTTTCCAATTGGAAACTCTTTGAAGCAGTGGAACTCTGTAGATGTTAACAAAACTATATATATTTCCTTCCTGATACTTTAATAATCCTATTATTCCAATGTCTGACAATTTTTCAGATGTTAAACAAACAAATGTTTCTTCCCATTTTATCTTCCCGAAACTTTGAAATACAAGTATCCTTACTCTGATAGTGCAAGAATAATTGTTTGTGTGTCATGTCATACACATGAGTAGGTGTGTGCATGGTTGGAGCCTTTGCTGATGGAAAACAAAACCAAAGGTGATAATTGCAGAATAAAAATCCACATTCCTGGTTCAGAGACCAGTAGAGCGGAATGCACAAGAAATAATTACAAATTAAAAAAAGGTCAGAATTATTGAGCTTTCTGCCAGTGGACAGACTACTCAGTGTCCATCATCAGAGTGGATGGGGGGACATGTCTCATCACACCCAGCCATGGTTGCAGGGGAGTGGGGTGGTTGGGATGACTATAATTCTTCTAACTACATTTGTAAATCTATTCCAGCTTCTCCACCCACTGCGCATGAACTCACCTTAGCACTTAACTGGATTTGGTGTAATCTAGCAACTTTCTTAAACCAAAGCATCAACTTCTTTTGTCTAGTATACTTCCCTATGAAAATGCTGAAAAGACATTTAGCCTACTATTTTCTTCTAAATTCTGTTACTGTGAAAATTTTCATCTTCCTTTGTTGGTATGACTCACATGTCTCTGTTGTACTTATTGCATTTAAAGGTAACGAGAGGGTAAATATTGCTTGGCTGACATATGGATATTACTTATTCATCATGAAATATAAAGAGGTTGCATCTACCTGAGTGTAATGGCCAGTCACAGCACCTTCTGTGGTTGCTCCAGTTCCATATTTGAAATATTTCTTCTCATCGTACCAGGTCTGAATAGCAACTGACCATGGGGAAGGGGCAGTTGACATGTAGAGATTTTCACCACACTGTACATCTGAAAAGAAAAAGGTACTGAGAAATGCAGAAAACATACACGAGAACCAGCAAAAATTGCTATGATATCCCTGGCAGCTTTCATCCCAGATGGGATGGCAGGGATTTTTTTCTGGTTCCATGACACCACCTTTTGTCAATACTGAAGTTGTCACTTGACCAGTTTGCAGCATGGCTAACCCGTTTGGCTGGTAGTTTGGTTGTTGACAGACCTTTTGCATGTCTGTAGATACATCTGCACATGTGCACCACAGATTAATGGCTGTAATTTTGGTATTTGGAAGGTGGCAACTCTAATCATCATTCAGGTCACAGTCCTGTAATCTTGGGAAAATCCCAATAATTCAAAGTTTTCTTCTTGTACACAGAAAGGTGTCTACAGTGTCATGTGAATTCACCTACTGTTTTTATTCAGATCTGGTGCCCTAATCAACCTTACTGTATATGCGTCAGTTCTCATCTGGGGTTTACCTTAGCAAGAACTACTGGATTCATTTTTTTTAGGCAAAAAGCATGGGAACTGAAGGTCAGTCCACATCTTATACAGTAGAGACAGAAACCAACAATAAACACCATACTGGGCACTGATCATAGCTATTGCTAAAGTGGTATAGCTGTAACCTCAATATCCAATGACTGAAGTGTTTATATGAGCCTCCCAGATAGTTATAGGTTAAAGAAAGTTACAAGGGGATTTAAAAGTTATGAGTCTTGTCTTAGTCAAGAGTTATGTTTAGCACCACCAGTAGGTTTTGGACCTTCACTCTCTTTCCCCTTCCATCCCAGACTGTTTCATCCAGCCCATGCAAGCTGGTGCAAGCAGTAAATTGAACCAAGATTTTCTTCTTTCTAATGGAGATTATGAGAAAGTATGTTTACTCATTATTTTTTTTTTTTTCACCCGGTGGGATATACTCATGTAAAAGTGATGCAATTGAGATGAGAATGGGATTGAATTTTTCTCATTTACTGGACAGATTTTCTTCTAGAAATCTACCTTTGTCCCGTGCACCAATAAGAACACACTGAATATAAATGACATCTCATATGTTTAGTCAAATAATTTAAAAGATAAATTAAAACAAAAATCTCACATATTGTTCTATGTTTTCCATCAACTTAAATATTTGATAAGGAAAGTAATATTTGAGGAAGGCAATTAATGGGAAACATAAGACCAGCTAATTTGCACATATTTTCTTTTCTTTTTTTTTCTTTTTTCAGAAGTTAAGAATTTAACATAAATTTGATAAATGAATGAATTAGTGACAATATATCATGCAATTTCCTCAGGACATTTTCATTATCTTTTGATACATTTTGGGTAAGATCCCTTGCTTCAAATGTTGTTTTCTGAACAAAATCTAGAACAAAAAATCTAGAAAACAGATGTACAGCTTTCAGTTTCAGACCACATTATCCTAAAGATTAAGATGAATGAACCATGTCTTAGAAGAATTTACTTCCATTTACTTACACTTAATGTAGAGGAATATACACTGACCAGTTCTGGTTTAGATCTTTACTTAGTGGACATTTTCAGTTAGAAATGTGAGTCACATCCTCACATTATGAAATGATAAATAAAAAAATAAAGTCATATAAAAAATTACATAAAATAATTATATCATTATAATGCACAAATATATTATAAAATATTATAAAATTATAAAATATATTTAGCTGAGTATGTAGTCTCATCTCAGAAGATATGAATGCACAAAGCTGAAAATATGTGAATGAGTTATTTCAGCTTCATTTTGATATCAGCTAATTTAGAAATTGCGTGCCACCAAACTGATCACATTAATATCATAAATGACATTATTTAGTGAGCACTCATACTTTACTTACTGGTTTTCCTTTGGTTTGGAGGACTGTGACTTAAAGAACATTGATTTGCCCAGTTTTGAGCATTAACTGCAGCCTGAGGACTCCATTCCTTCATGAAAGAAGAAAGAAAGAAAGGAGAAAATCTGAGTCATTCAGACATTAACCACTTACCCATCATGAAGGAACAAAACTTGGAAACTACACTTTGAAGAAGAAAATTGTATGCATTCCCCTATTTTTGGCAGTGGTGGTGGTGGTGGGAGTAAGAACAACGTTACTGTGCATCCAGGAATTGACTATGAAGACTGTGAAGATACTGTGAATATTGATTCTACCGTGAAGGTTGAAGAATACATCAGAAAGGAATGAACAATTTTGGAGCTCCTCCTTTTCCTTCCCTTTCTTTTTCTCCCAAAAGAAAGACACATTATTGTTTATACACCCCAAAAATGTCCAGACCATTTTTTCCATCTGCACAAGTTTATATTTCTCCTGGTAGTGGCCGTGCAAGGTCCGTAGGAAAGGTTTGGAGGGTACATTTGTGGTTAAATAAAATAAATAGACCTTCCATACAGTTCTGTATCTCTCATAGGGTCCTCTACTCATTGCAGATAGATTTACAGCACACAACTTACCATCCTCAACATGTTGCTGGCAGTTGGGTTTACTGCTCTCCTGAGGGTATTGTGTTTGTCAACAATCAGCTTTTGCTGATCAGCTTTGCTAGCTGACAGAGCAGTGAAAGCTTCAGGTACCTAAATTGAAAGAAAAAGTTATATATATATATATATGCATGTATATATATTTATGTTAATGTAACTAATGTTGCATACTGTCTAGGAAATATTAAAATACCAAAAGACTAAGATCAACGAAGGAGTTGATCCTTGTGATGGAGGAGGTACTGTGATATGCTTTGTATCCTAAGTCTTCCTAGGAGTGCTTCCATGCAAAGTAGCACTTTGAGTGGTTAGCTGTAATAAAAATGCCACTGATTCCTACATCCTACCTGCCAGTCCTCCGTGGATGGCTAGAATATCCTGGAAGATCTCTTACACCATTAGACTCAAATTTAGGCACCTGAATCAGGTTTATAATTTACTGTAACTATAATTTCCTTCAGGATGTTTAGGGGAAACAGGATCTAAAAATCAGATGAACACATGAGTACAGTTATGATGTGTTCTTCTTCTTCAGCATTTTAGATGAGTCTGTTGATTTTTTTTTTTTAATTGAAGGAACCTGTTGTTTAACCACAGAATCATCACAGACCTCTTGTGGTACTTCATCAGGAGATCCTACTGCATAAAAAATACTGTGTCAATATTTTTCATGCTGTAATTTTCTTCCACTCCTGATATAACTGATGGTGTTTCTCAAACTTTTTTATGTGTTTTCTAATTCAAAAATAACCATGTGAAGTACTCAGCCACTTCTTTACAATCTTTGTCACTAGTCTTCTAGATGGCAGCGTGGAAAGCAGACATTAAAAAATCTCATCATATTTTTAGGCTATTGTTCCCTATTATGTTTTATCATGTATTAGTTGTTACTGTTATTTCTGTCATACTGCATTTCATACTCATCTCTGACTAACTTGATAAGGTAATTAGTAAACTGAGCCCATGGATGTATACTTACAATGCATTTATTATTGATGATATTATTAGCAGTATAATAGTACTGTTAATAGTTGAAACAAAATCTTCTTTGCATATATTTATTTTCAGAGATCACGATAATCCTATCACATTTGATATTATTTTTCCAGCATCTAATAGTTCTAGACACTGATATTTAAAAGATATTTTCTATTTATGTGTTTATTTTTATGCCATTAAATGTCATTCATCCATAATGTTTTGATCCTGTGATGACTTACTTTTTTGTTTAATTCCAGTGGGAATTTTTTTCATTCCAGTGGGAGTAATCATGAACCAAGCACATCATTTGCAATCTCCACTTCATGTACTTAAATAAGCTTTAATGTTTATACAGCTTTTAGAGAAGCAAGATTTGTAGAAAGAAGTAGTAGTTTTAGTCAAGCTTTTATAGAGGGGGAAAACATAGTCAAGTCTTCAGTCACATCAGTATTTCTGAAGCAGGAATAGCAAACTTCAAACTTCAGACTAAGTGTGGGTTGGGAGGAACTGCTAAGGGGATGTTGAGTATGTTAGTTTGTTTAGCTGCTTGAGGGAAATCAATGATACCTGTGGAGAGGATGGGACTCCGAGCAAAGGGAGGGGCACATAGCTCAGGTCCTGTGGGATGAGAAAGGGAGATTGTTAGGTAGCTGTTGTCTTTAAAACTGTGGGGAATTAACAGGAAGAGGGCTGGATCTTTGGATAGTGTGTGGGAGATTCCAGGCCATGCACTTCTCGCTGATCCAGCTCCTAAGTAATGCTGAGCCTATGGTTTAGTGTGCAAGTGTGGATGCAGTCTGCTGCTTTGAAAATTTGACAGACTTTGAGGATAAATGCTTTCCAGATCCTAGATATCTAATCAGACTTTTTCTGCATGTGATCGGTGTGTATAGGAACAAAAATATTCAGTAGGACCAGAAGTCCCTCAGGCCCCATCCAGATTTTCTCGGTACAAAGCACTGATCCTACCTCTCCAGAGGATGGAGACAGCACAGCTGCGAGACACAGGAACACTACTGGCAGAATCATCTCTGAAAAGAGAAGAAAGGGTTAATCTTTTTTTTTCTTTTTATGAAGCTTTCATTTCTCTAAACATGTAACACAACTTTCTCTTGTGTATCTCCAGGCTTTTCCTCAAGTAACAAGAGCATGGCTTCTTTCTTTCTTCCTTCTCTTCTCCTCTCATTTTCAAAATTTCTGTGAATCAACTACTTTGTGTCTCATACTTTCTGGTCTGATCCTAGGTGAATACCTTCACCTAAAGTCACAGTACAGGAGGACATTCATGCTTTCCTTCCTGTAGGAAGACTTCTGCAAATTGCCCTGCTGTGGAACAGCCAGGGTTGATGCTGCTTTCAGCTCGTTTGTGGCTGTGTTAGTCTGAAACTTTCCCTCTTCCCCATTGCCTGCTTTGACTGGACCACATTGGTTGAAAGGAGCATTAGACACTGAGCCCATGTGCAGACCTCTACATTCAGGTTTCCATGTCTGGGGTCAAAACCCTTCCTAAATGACCAGGACTTCAAAGACTCACATGTGAACTGGGACAGAACTGGCTGGACCAGAAATGGAACAGCACTGCCATCCTGGGGAAGAGTTGTTTTGGAAAGCTTTTTTACTTACTTTATTAATTTTTAAAGATTTTTTTTTGAGCAAAGTATAGGTATTGTGGAATCAGAACAGAAATGGGAGCTTTCTGTAACTGAAGAAGCAACCACCAGACTTTGGATTGACCAGAACAACATAGGAGGTTCAAGGCTTCATACTGTCCTGTGACAGTGATCCAGAGTGTAGTAGGGTTGCTTTAAAATTTTGCTCTGACTGCAATCAGTCATAAGAGTTATGTTCAGTCTGTTTCTGCTTAGCTACCTTGAGCAGGCAAGCAGGTTACTAGAGTGGAATTTACTTCTTTTGGCAGTTTTCCCATCTTCTAACTCCAAGGGAATTTATAGTCATGTTGCCACAGAGATATCTTATTAGCTTAGCTTCTTATTCGGTCTTGAGGGGCTGCTGGTTTTAGTTTTAATTTATCCCCGGAGAAAGGCCAGTTGGGTTTGCTGATCTTTCCATACTCAGTAAAGCCCCCTTACCTTGAGGCAACCACTTTATATGAAACACAAGGTGCTCCTGCTCATGGAGAACATGTGGATAAGAAAACACTACCCTTTTCCAAATGGTACAGCAAGGCCCATTTTCCTCACCAGCTTGCTTACCTTGAACTGGAGGAGATACACTGTCCCTAGCTTGCAGGCAGGGGACCTTCAGCTCTGCTGAAGAGCAAAGCCTCTCACAGAGGACTGACTACTATGAATGTGTACATTCAAACTCTCATAGTCTCCAAAGTAGGGTGGCTTTGTCAAAGTGCTTGTAGTTTAGGAAAGATCTAGCTGATCTGGGGGAAAACTGTACTGGGAACTATTCTGATAATTAACAGTATAAGTTATTGTTTTCCTATTCTTGGTATTGGTTTATGGCACCGCTTAATTTTGACATAACCTACGACTCCTCAAAGTTCTTTAGGATCACTGAAGTTTTCTTTTTAACAAATTAAATGATTTATATAAGTTACCGCTTATTTCTCAGAACCTTTACAAAACTTTTCAGTGTATCTGACCTATATGTTTAACAACAGAAGATTACAGTCCCAATAATATGAAAAAATATTCTTTTTACTTGATTTCTAACTAAAAGTAAATAGAGGTGGGGTTTATTTTCATCTGCATTCAAGTTACAAGTAAAAATACATCTTTTTAAATGCAAACTGTGTGGATATGCAAATAGAAAACAAACCTTTTTGCACGTAAAGCATGTAAAAATAAATTTTATGTTTCAATGGAAAGATAACCGTTCATTTAAATTGTGAACCTTTCTATTTTGCAAACAAACTGAAGAAGCAAACTTAAAAACATGGCCAAAATATTCATTCACTGTAATATTTCCAATGAATTAAATTACAGTTAAATATAATTGGTAATTTAATACACGACACAATTTGCAAAATGTTATTAGAATGCTTTTTAAGAACCAGTGGATTGATTGCTCCAAGATACTAACATACTTTTGGCAATCCCACTGATTTCAACCAAATGCTTATAGTTTGAGAAATGTAAATTTAATTGCTCTGCATTAATTTCTAGGCACTGGTCCTAAAATCAGTCTCTCCACCCTCCTCCCCTGTTCCCCCTCAATCAGACATAAATCAGGACATATGCCAAATCTTACTGACTTTTCTGCAACTCCATCTGTGTATAGAGACCTGACACTGAAAGAAACTTGTGTGGATATGTTTTTCCCATCCCTTCTCTAAGTGTTCACTTCATGAAATAATAAAAATGTTATATCCTAAATTATTCATATAACTGAATTTATATTACAAAATAACATCCCCATTAATTTTTATTATCCTTGAAAAAGGCCTGGAATGGACTAACACAGGCTGTCATTTCACTTGTACAACATTGCTGCACAAAGTCTTACTGGTAACCAGTGATGAGATGCAAAGAAAAGTCTTAAAGCTGCACTAGGGGAGGATCAGATTGGATGGTAGTAAAAAGTTCTTCACAAAGAGGGTGTTCAAGCACTGGAACAACCTCCCCAGGGAAGTGGTCATGGTCCCAAGCCTGCGTGTGTTCAAGAAGTGTTTGAACAATGCTCTCAGATATATGATTTAACACTTAGGTTGCCCTGTGTGGTGTCAGGAGTTGGACTTGGTGATCATCATGAGTCCCCTCCAACTCAGGATATTCTATGATTATATGATTAGCAGCCACTTTGCACATGCATGGTAATTTGTACAAGGAGGTAATTTCTCCACTCTAAAAATAAGTGATGATAGCTGCGTCTGCTTTTAGTTGTTCATCATTTTTTTTCTCATTTTTTTCAACTTGCATTACAGTATTGCCTATTGAATCCTCACTTTTCACTGAATAAAATCCTCTTTCGGTAACTGCCCTAAATTGTTGAAGAGACCAGAAGCTTTCTGATAATTGCTTGCATTTTAATACATTATTAGAATTGCAATATTTTAAGCAAACAAATAATTATAAATCCTACCTCTTGTTTCCAGGAAGTTTGGAAGTTTCTTCTGTCCTTCTGCAGGTGGTTCTGGAAGTGACTGAAGTTCTTCACTGGAGCATGATTTATAGCTCTTCTGTTTCCTGATAGAACCAGGTGACTCAGTGTCACAGGTATTATAAGATTCTAATGGTGACCAGAAGGAACAGTGCATTTATCACGTGCACTTCTAAGAAGGAGGTTGTTTGTTTTTTATTTCCTCCCACTTCTTGTGTTGGAAGAGATGAAATACTCTGAAATGAGTTTTGTATGTATTGCTCCTTAGATGTGAAATTTGCAGTCAACGTGAATGCCAGGTATATTGGCTCTCTGCTAATGATTGACACATCCAGTAGTAGTAACGCTTGATCTTAATCTCCAGTAATGCAAATAAACTCAGTTAGCTACTGAGGTGTCTCCACGTTGACACTGTTGTAACCAAGGTGGAATCTTGCCCATTGATTTTTCCATGGGGGTTAAAATATCTTGGGCCAAGTTCCTGTTCATGATATGGCTTCTTTATATCAATCCCATAGTGTAAAATTCAAAGAAAGAAGAGAAGGATATTTCTGTAAATTACACTTTTACCCAGTATTGGATAAAGATTAAAAGATTATTGTGTGCACTCACATTAAAGCATACATAGTAGCGGCATTTCCTGGTACATTAGGTAAGATGAGAATGGGTGGAAATACCACTGGATCAGATGGGTATTTGTGTGCACGTTGACTGTTTCTATTCACATTCAGTCTGAAGAGAGTATTGACCACAGCAGCTGCCATTGTCTGCATTTATATATAAATGTTATTATCTTTCTATTTAAATTCATGTTTTCCTCATAGTGACACAACTCCTACCTTAGTCCCTTGTGAACTAAGCCTTCAAAGCAATCTTTTGCTTTGTATTACCTGGGAAGACAGTATATTTGCTATATCAGACAAAATGGTAGTGTTGCGATTGGTTGCTTGGCAATTACATGGGAAAGAACATGCTGTCAGCAAGTTTGTGGTTGACACCAAATTGGAGGGAGCAGTCCATATGATGGATAATAAAGCTGTCATTCAGAGGGATCTCAACAAACTGGATAAGTGATCTGACAGAAATTATCTAAAAGTAAACAATTGAGAGAGACCAATTTGCTAGGGAGCAGCTCTAACAAAAAGCTACTGAGGGTTGCTCTTGAATGACAAGTTGCATATGAGTCAATGTTGTGTATTTGCAACAGTGCAGGTTAGCCATGTGCGCTGCATTAGCCACTACGTAGCAAGAGTACTAAGAACAGTGATTATACCCAGCTTTTCAGCACTTCTGAGACTGTATCTGGACTACCTTGTCCAGTTTTGGTCTCTAAGTATGAGAAAGACATTGGCAAATGGGAGTAAGTCTAGCAAAGGGCTGTTATATTGGAAAAAGGAAAGAGATCCAAACTCTTTTACGACATGGACATGTGGTAAAGATCACAGTTTGCAACTCTGACTAGATATCAAAAAAAATTAAAAAAAAAAAATTAAAAAAGATTTTTACAGTGAGGTTTGTTAAGCATTGAAGCAGATTGCCTAGAGAGGTTGTAGATTTTGCGTACCTGGAGATATTCAGAACTTGGACAAAGTGCTGATCAATCTAACCTAACCTTCAAGCTGATGCTTCGAATGTGGGTTTAGAACAGATAAAATTCAGGGGTCCCATACAACCAAAAATATTCTATGATTGTTTGATATTATCTTGTTTACACTAAAAAGGCACCAAATGAGACTTATCTTGTTTCACTTGTTAACTAATATGACAATTCAATTAATAACAGTGGAAACTTCTAATTGTTCTATGAGAAAACAAGTGTTACTAGCACAATCATTATAGAATAGAATAGGATAGAATAGGACGGAATAGAATAGAATAGTTCAGTTGGAAGGGGCCTACTAAGATCATCAAGTCCAACTATTTGGCCCTTCAGGGCTAACAAAAAGTTTAAGCATGTTATTGAGGGCATTATCCAAATACCTCTTGAACAGACAGGCGTGGGGCATCAACCACCTCTCTAGGAAGACTGTTCCAGTGGTTGACCCTCACAGTAAAGAAATTATAATCATTACTAGTGAAAAAAGTTGTATTCAGGTGACCAGTGAACTGTGGATCCTAAGGCTAAGACTAGCTGTTATGCTCATGTCATCCATCTCTCTGCCCAATACACAGAGAACTCTTGAATCAACTCCCCATTCAAGTGTAACAGCTGTCTATAAATATGAGTGCATGATTCAGAACATCCTATCCTATTATAATATTTATCTGAATAGAAATTCTGCCATGATATTTCATATATTCCTATAACATATTATCTTGACAATCAAAAACATGCATTGCATAATTATAGGCTTAGAAATGATCTCTCTTGTTCTAGAGTTCAAGCTCCTAATAGAGGCAATGATATTATACATTTATTTTCATAAAAGAGTTCTAGTTTGCATTTCCATGCCTTCCATTTCCAGACCTTGGATCTCATTTATCTTCAACTAAATTTTTCCCTCTCAGAGCATTTGGTTCTTGGTGGAGGCTTTAGGTATGTTCATCCCAGGATCACAAAAAAAGCTGAGGTTGGAATGGAACCTCATGAGATCATCTAATTCAATTCTCCTCCTCAGAGCAGGGTCACCTACAGCAGTTTGTTCAGTGTCATGTCCACTTGGGTTTTGAAGTCTCCAAAGATGGGACACTCCACAACTCCTGTGAGTAAGCTGTTCCAGTGTTTGACTACCCTCACTGTAAAAAAGTTTTTCTCTAGCTTAAATGGAATTTCAGTTTGTGCCCACTGCCTCTCATCCTTTCCCTTGATACCACAGAGAAGAGTCTGGCTCCATCTTCTTTGCATACCTCCATCAGTAATTTGTACATACCGATAAGATCCCTGCCAAGCATTCTCTTCTCCAGGCTGAAGAGTTCCAGCTTTCTCAGGTTTTCCTTATATAAATAATATATATTTTATATATATATATATAATAAGAAAATATAAGAAAATATATATTATATAAGAAATGCTACAGTCCCTTAAACATATTAGTGGCTCTTCACTGAACTTCTTCTAATAAATCCACATCTTTCTTGTACTGGGCAGCCCGGAGCTGGACACAGCACTCCAGTTAGAGCTGAGCAGGGGGGAGAAATCACCTCCCTTGACGTTCTGGCAACACTCTGCCTACTACAGCCCAGGATGCTGTTGGCCACCGTAGCCACAAGGGCACACTGTTGGCTCATATNTTCCAGTGTTTGACTACCCTCACTGTAAAAAAGTTTTTCTCTAGCTTAAATGGAATTTCAGTTTGTGCCCACTGCCTCTCATCCTTTCCCTTGATACCACAGAGAAGAGTCTGGCTCCATCTTCTTTGCATACCTCCATCAGTAATTTGTACATACCGATAAGATCCCTGCCAAGCATTCTCTTCTCCAGGCTGAAGAGTTCCAGCTTTCTCAGGTTTTCCTTATATAAATAATATATATTATATATATATATATATAATAAGAAAATATAAGAAAATATATATTATATAAGAAATGCTACAGTCCCTTAAACATATTAGTGGCTCTTCACTGAACTTCTTCTAATAAATCCACATCTTTCTTGTACTGGGCAGCCCGGAGCTGGACACAGCACTCCAGTTAGAGCTGAGCAGGGGGGAGAAATCACCTCCCTTGACGTTCTGGCAACACTCTGCCTACTACAGCCCAGGATGCTGCTGGCCACCTTAGCCACAAGGGCACACTGTTGGCTCATATTCAACTTTTTGTCCACCAGAACCCCCAGGTCTTTCTCTGAAAAGCTGCTTTCCAGACAGACGGCTCCAAACATGTACTAATGTATAGGGTTATTTTTCCTCAGTGCACGACTTGACATTTCCCTTTGCTTAAATTCACGAGGTTCCAGCTGACCCATTTCTCCAGCCTGTTGAGGTCCCTCTGAATGCCAGCACAAACAGCTAGTGCATGAGCCACTCCTCTCAGATTTGTATCATGTGCAAACTTGCTGAAGGTATACTCTGCCCCATCACCCAGATTAATGAAGGTGTTTCACAGTAGTGACCCTAGTACTGACCCTTGGGGTGAACCCACTATTTTTTTTTGTGAGCTCTCCTGAGTTTGTTTTGCAGGATGCTCCACATTCTCTTACTCTCGTACTCTTGGCTCAGAGAGCATGGAGAAAACAAATGAATAGGATAAAGACTGAATCTCTATTACTCTGTTCATGCAGTGACCTTTATAACCTTATCTCATGGAGCAATCACTATTCAAACATTGCAGGATGTCCATAAATATTGTGTGCCATGTCTTACTATAAGCTCCTTGTATTCTTTATATGTGGAAGATGATGTAGTTTAAATCTACCAGAATCTTAAATGACTGCCTCATTCAGCTAAATTTATTTCCCAGAACCATCCCATGATCAATACTTTATGTCTTCATAATGTTGAGCAAGTGCCAACAAAGTGACCTTGACAAGCCATTTGTCCCAATCCCTTTTTTTTTCACTTTTTAGGTAAACTATTGGTCTTTGTCTTTTTTTTATTTTTATTTTTTAATTTTTAATTTTAGTGCTTCAGTCTGTAACATGATAGCTACCAAGCTCCTTCTATAATATTACTTCTTTGCATTGTTTTGTTCTTGGTATTTATGTTAGGACTATACTGAACTGAAATGTCTTGTTATCCCTAATCAGAAAATTCAGTATTAGGCTTACTGTTACAAAAAAGATCTATGAAAGACATGAATTCTTGAATGTTTAATAAAAGTTGATCTACTCTTTTCCTGCCCTCCTGAAAATATCTTCTTTTTTATGCCTGGTTGGTTATTTTCATTAAATTTGGGGAAATTAACTTCTTTGATGTCATTGAAGCTAGTCGGGCGCAGATCCCTTGATGGTGTATGGAGAAAAATGGACACTTCCAGGATGCAAACCATTTCATCCTGTATTACTTATCCAAAATAGATTATGTCTGCTGTACTTCATTTTCTCAAAATAAAGCCTAGAGCAACTAACTCATTTGTAGAGTTCTGTACTGAGGATGTCTAAACGGTGATGAAATAAATCACATCCACTGAGAAAGCAAAGTGGTCATGCACACAGAAAACATGATTATCTAAACCTCACTTCTCTAGTAAATTATATTAAGTCTCTGGCATTTATAATGGGTCTGTATGTTTGGCTTTGCTAATATAAATGTGATTTCTTAAAATTTTCATGCCAACTCCATCCCATCAGCCAAAGGCTACTTGCTTCCTTTTTTTTTTTAAATATGTAGAGTCCCTCTCTATCACCTGACGTTTGTCCTTCACCTAGTCTTCAGACACTGACTTTGACTTCCTCAGCCTACAGTGCTGACTTTCCCCTTTTAGTTGGTAAATTTTCAGCATCTTCAGTTTTGTTGCAAGAAAGTTGCCAGTAAACATTTGCAGAGCTCTCTCTGGATCTTCCATGTAATCTCTTCTTTGCTCTGATGCCTACTAAATATTTCATGGCAGTAAGGTAGCTCTAGTCTATAGATATTGTCTTACAAATGGGATAAAACCATTTTGTTTTGTCTTTATTATCTCAATTTATTCTCCATATTTATTTGTGTCCTTCTTCTGTCTTGTCTAATAGATAGTATATTCCCTCTAGGAGGAAAAGCATTCATTTGTTCTCATTTGTACAGAATTTTGTAAAATGGTTTCTTAGCCCAGAACAGAGTCCCAGAGGCTATCACACTGTGAAAAAAAGTACTAATAAACTATATAAAGAATCATTAGATTCTGTGATTCTATGTCTTTAGATGTCTCGATAATGCATATCTGGCACAAAATAGGTTCCCAGAGTCTCTCACTAGCCAACATACACACCTTTCTCTTTTCCTATATTAGACACCTACCTTAACTAAATTAGCTTCTGAAAGTATTGGTCTGTTCCTGTTGGCTACAGAGAGAGCCTTCACAGAATCACAGAATCACAGAATGTTAGGGATTGTAAGGGATCTTGAAAGATCATCTAGTCCAATCCCCCTGCCGGAGCAGGAACACCTAGATCAGGTAGCACAGGAACGCGTCCAGGCAGGTTTTGAAAGTCTTCAGAGAAGGAGACTCCACAGCCTTGACCTAGTCCAGATGCTGCTTAGGTCACCAATTGTATACTTTGCAGGAGTATTGCAAAATTTCTTAGTAATTTTCCTGAAACAATATATTATGGTACACCCATGGACTGTGAGCTCACTCTACTACCTGTGCACCTCTACTACCTGTACTACTCTGTCTGTGCAATACATAATAGGAGGTACAGTTGAAGAAATCTTCAGTAGCTCTTAATTCAGAGTGTCTGCAGGCTGTTGTCATTTTTGGGCATTGTATGCACAAGATACATGGACCTTATACATGTGGGGAAGAATTGAGAGTAGTTGCACTGAGTGTGAAAACCAAGGAAAGAGATGTATCTGTAGCAAGTTCCTAACATCATTGTAGCTCACTCTCCTATGGAGAATTGCCTGTTTCCAAATGATTATTTTATTTTCACCAAGACACTGTGCATAAATTTAGAAGGAGAGCGTAGAGTTACCTTTTGCATGTGTCTGATTTTGGGATCTATGTGCACTGAACTTATCATCTTAGGACATGAAGCTCACAGATAACAGCTATGTCACAGGAATGGCATCTTGGCTGCAGAACACTGGAGAAACACCACCGCTCTGAGAGGAGGTTGTAGGAAAAAACACAAAAACCTCCAAACCCCACTCTGACACCAGAATATTCCTGTGTGTGGAAGAGAGTTTCCAAATATCTCATGTTCCTGGTTTTGTGCCAACTCATGATTCTAGAAAGAATTAGATGAGGATCTAGTAGAGGAAAAAAATCATGTCTACCATCAATTAGGATTCTTCTCAGCTAAGTTTATCAGTTTAAAAGTAGTTTTTAGTCTTTAAAGAGGTAGGTACCTCCACTTTCATCCTAGTTAGAGACCAACCTTGGCTGACATAGAATGATAGAATGGTTTGAGTTGGAAGGGACCTTTAAGGATCACCTAGTTCCAACCCCCCTGCCATGGGCAGGGACAGCTTCTACTAGATCAGGGTGTTCAAGGTCACATCCTATCTGACCTTGAACACTTCCAGGGTGTACTGGGTCTGGTTGGGATGGAGTTAACTTTCCCTACAGCAGCCTGTTGTAGTGCTGTACTTTGCGCTTGTAGCTAGAACAGCCCTGATATCACACCAATGTTTTGGCTATTGCTGAGCAGTGCTGGCACAACATCAAGACTCTCTTCAAACCCCCAAAAGCCAGTAGGCTGGGGGTGGGCAAGAGGTGGGGAGGGGACATCACCAGGGCAGCTGACCTAAACCTACCAAAGGGATATTCCTTACCGTATGATGTCATGATCAGCAACAAAAACTGAGGAAGGGGAAGGAGGAGGGGGGTACTTTTGTTATGAAAGTGTCTGTCTTCCCATGCAACCAATGTGTATTGAGGCCCTCTTTCTCAAAATGTGGCTGAATGTTGCTTGCTGATGGGAAGTAGAGAATAAATGTTTTCTGCTTTTGCTTTGTTGGGGGAGTGAGAGGACAGCACGGTGGAGCTTAGCTAGCTAATGTGAAACCACCACAGTCCTTTCTCCCCTCCTGAAAAGAAGAGGGGGAGAAAATATGATGAAAAAAGGCTCACAGGTTGAGATAAGGACAGGGAGATCACTCAGCAATTACCGTCACTGGCAAAACAGACTAATCATAGGGAGATTAATGTAATTTATATACCCTTCCTCTTCACTGACCTTGGTGTCTGCAGGGTTGTTTCTCTACATTTTCTCGCTCCTCTCTCCAAGCTGCTTCTGTGCAGCCTGTTTTATTCTTTCTTAAAGATGTTTCTTAAAGAGGTGCAAACAGTGTCACTCATCATCTCAGTTTTGGCCACCAGCAGGACCCTTTTGGAACCAGCTGGACCCGGCTGTTATCTAACATGGGGCAGCTTCTGGGCTCTTCTCACAGAGGCCACCCCTGCAGCCCCCCTGCTACCAAAACCTTGCCAACTAAGCCCAATACACAGGGACAAGGGGTCTGCAACCTCCCTGGGCAACTTGTTCCCGTACCTCGCCATGCTCATAGTAAAGAATTTCTTCCTTATATCTAATCTAAATCTACTCTCTTTTAGTTTAAAACCATTACCCCTTGTCCTATCACTACACACCCTGGTAAAGAGTCTCTCCCCATCTTTCTTGTAGGTCCCATTTAGGTACTGGAAGACTTCCCTAATGTCTCCCTGGAGCCTTCTCTTCTCTAGGCTAAACAATCTCAACTCTCTCAGCATCTCTTCTTGGGAGAGGTGCTCCAGTCCTCTGATCATCCTTGTGGCCTCCTCTGGACCTGCTCCAAAAGGTCCATGTCCTTCCTGTGCTGGGGGCCTCAGAGCTGAATGCAGTGTTCCAGGTGGCGTGTCATGAGAGTGGAGTAGAGGGGGAGAATCACCTCACTCAAACAGCTGTCCACACTTCATTTGATACAGATCAGGATAAAGTTGGCCTTCTGGGCTGTAAGCACACACTGCTGAGTTATGTAGAGTTTTTCACCAACCAACACCCCCCAGGTCCTTCTCCACAAGGCTGCTTTCTATCCACTCATTACCCGGCCTGTATTCACGTTTGGCATTGTCCCCTCCCAGGTGCAGAACCTTGCACTTGGCCTTGTTGAACCTCTCAAGCCTGTCAAGGTCCTTCTGGATGGCATCCCTTCCCTCTAAAGTGTCAGCTGCACCACCCAGCTTTGTGTCAACTGCAAACTTGCTGAGGGCACCCTGTCCATGTCACCAATGAAAATACTAAACATTCCTGTTCCCTGACCCTGATTAAAGTGGGCACCCAGAGATGGCAAAACATTTGAGAGAGAAATTTCACCTTCCCGGTCATACAATCACTTCTGTTCAGTAGTCTTGCATTATGAATGGCTGGAGTTGTCTCATTATTTGCCTGACACAAAGTGAAAGCCCAAATGCTCATCTGGAGTTTCATGACTGTTACACAAATGGAACAGTCAATAAATGCACTGCTTTTAAAGGGCAAAGAGGCTTTCTGGCTGCTTTCCTACTGATATTTCAGACACAATCAGCCACATTCTTTTCTCATGCTCCATATGACTAACATTATCTCAATTATTCGAGGATATCATTTTTTTTATTAGCCTGAACAAAAGTGTGCTCTATTCTATGTATCATCTACATTTATCTCAGGGAGGTAATTACTTTGTGAACAGCATAACCTCAGATCACATGCCTGATAAATATTTTGAGTCAATGATTGAGATTGCAAGGTATATTCTTCTCTTGGAAGAAATATGATGCCTTAGTTTTCATTTGTAGCTTAATTCCCAAGGCCTCAGTGTTATTGGTAAGCTGATGGCAATACTGTCCCCTTAATACTGTTCCCTTTAACTTTGGAAAACAGCAGCCTGAAGGCTCCACTATGTATCTCTAGGAATAGGTTGGTTGCAAGGTCAATCACCAAGACACAGTGATTCCATCCTAGAGAAGATACTGGTCAAGTCATTAGCTCTTTCCTCCCTCTTCATCAACCCTAACTTCTGCATGGAGAGCACAAAACACAGGCTTTTCTGTAGCTCTTCCCAGAGTACTAAAGTCAATAACTCTAAGCAAGCATAACTTAGAAGAAGGTTAAACATTCCTTTATTTAGTAATTTCAGAGCTCTACCATAACAAATGCATTTGGCAACAGTACATTTATTTAGATGTATTATGTTTCAAGGATCTAACCTATTAGGCATTTACAAAGGAAAATGCAACTGAAAATTAAATTAAATTTCTACAGTTTATCTAAAAGAAGAATTCCCATATTACTGCTGAGATGCTGCTTTACCAATTCTAATTAAAAAAAAAAAGTCAAGAATAATATACAGATATCAATGAAGGGAACAGCTGGCATATCTACTTTGGGTGTGGAAGTGATGATAGAAAAGGAGCATTCTGTGGATTTTTATAAAAGTCTTATGCATATTTCTTACCCTTTGTTGAACATTGGATCCTTTAAGGAAACAACACTTCCAAAACATTGTTCCAAAATTCAATATCTTCCAGGAATGTTGCATGGCTGGATGAGTGGAACTCTCATTTCCCTTCTTCCCAAAGAGTTTTTTTTAGGTACAGTCTAGTCTTTAGTTTCACATCACATCCTGAGGTGGTCTAAATCAAGCATCTGTTACAGAAATAGCAACAATATATGGATCCCTTCTAACTCAGGATATTCTTTGAAGATACCTGGAAGGGACTGACAGGGATCATTGAGTCCAGCTCCTGGCTCCACGCAGGACCATCCAAAAATCAAACCATATTTCTGTGAGCATTGTCCAAATGCTTCTTGAACTCCGGCAGGCTCAGTGCCATTACCACTGCCCTGGGGAGCCTGTTCCAGGGCCTCTTGGTGAAGAACCTTTTGCTAACATCCAGCCTGAACATCACCTGTCACAGCTTCATGCCACTAGATCTTGTTTATCATTTAAGACTAGTAATCATAGAATGGCCTGGGTTGAAAAGGACCTTAAAGATCATCTAGTTTCAACCCCCCTGCTCTGGGCAGGGTTGCCAACTACTAGAGAAGGCTGCCCAGTGTCACATCCAGCCTGGCCTTGAATGCCTCCAGGGATGGGGCATCCACAACCTCTCTGGGCAACCTGTTCCAGTGCCTCACCACCCTCTGAGTGAAAAACTTCCTCCTAATATCCAACCTAAATCTCCCCTGTCTTAGTTTGAAACCATTCCCCCTTGTCCTATCACTATCAACGTGTGTGAACAGGCGTTCCCCCTCCTGTTTATACGCTCCCTTCAGGTACTGGAAGGCCGCAATGAGGTCTCCCCGGAGCCTTCTCTTCTCCAAGCTAAACAAGCCCAGTTCCCTCAACCTTTCTTCATAGGAGAGGTGTTCCAGCCCTCTGATCATCTTAGTGGCCCTCCTCTGGACCCGTTCCAAGAGCTCCACATCCTTCTTGTGCTGGGGGCCCCAGGCCTGCACGCAGTATTCCAGGTGGGGTCTCACCAGAGCAGAGTAGAGGGGGACAATCACCTCCCTCTCCCTGCTGGCCACCCCTTTTTTAATGCAGCCCAGGACATAGTTGGCCTTCCGGGCCGCAAGCGCGCACTGCCGGCTCATGTCCAGCTTCTCGTCCAGCAGGACCCCCAAGTCCTTCTCCGCAGGGCTGCTCTTGAGTTCTTCTTCTCCCAGTCTGTATAAGTACCTGGGATTGCCCCAGCCCAAGTGCATCACCTTGCACTTGGCCTTGTTGAACCTCATTAGGTTCTCTTGGGCCCACTTCTCCAGCCTGTCCAGGTCCCTCTGGATGGCATCCCTTCCCTCGATGGTATTAACTGCACCGCTCAGCTTGGTGTCATCTGCAAACTTGCTGAGGGTGCACTCGATTCTGTCGTCTATGTCATTGATAAAGATGTTGAAGAGCACCGGTCCCAAGACCGACCCCTGAGGGACACCGCTTGTGACCAGCCTCCACCCAGACATAGAACCGTTGACGACAACCCGTTGGCTGCGACCAGCCAACCAATTCTTAATCCACCTAACAGTCCATCCTTAGGTGGACTTTAATGTACTTGGAGGACTGTAATGTCCTTGGACATTGTACTTGGAGGACTGTAACTTGGTGGACTGTAATGTACTTTATTAAGAGTGTAGACTTGGAATTAAAAATATTTCTATCAAAGAATTTGAGTGGAAGAAATATTTGTTGCAAAACTCGGTTAGTCGTCTTTCTCTGTATCCCTGCATATGTTTGTTTATGTCACCATGGCTCTGAATAAAGAAGAAATTCAAGTGGGCAAGGAGAGTTCTGTGAGCACAGTGCAAGTGCATTTTGCTCCAGCAGCTGTGGTTCCCCCCACCCAGCAAAGCCAGATCAAATCTTCAAGTCTTGTGTGCGGACTCAAGACAACTTGGTTGGAAATTCAGTCATTATTTCTTTGGCTGTGGTGGTAAACATGTTATCACATGAAGGGATTGAGACCGAGAATGTCTCATGGCCAAAGCCAGAGTCTCAATCCAAGCCTGAATCCCAACATCCTAAGTGCTCTTTACTATGTCCTTCATGAGTGTGAAGGAGAAAGAGAGGACTCCAGGAGCCAAAAGAGGTCTGTGGACCTTTTTGATATCTCTGTCAGGACACATCTCCTTGTTAATGGCTGTGCAGTTACACCTCCTAGCCTTTCACAGAAAGGGAAAAGCCCCAAATCTTTTTGAACTGCCTCCCACAAAAAAAGTTCTGTCTTAATACCATGAACAAGCAATGTTCAGGCACAAACTCACCACAGTCATAAACCTTCATAATCATTTCTATGAATAATGTGTTTCTAGTTTTATTGAGAAACCCCCAAATCCTTGGGAATAACTTCTTTTCACTCTATGGGTTAAAAATATAATACCATCAAGTACCTGGGCACGATTCCAAATGTCTTCTGAAGTAATGTCTCCATCAGCGCACTGAATCCTATGTATATAAAGGTAATAAAAGCAGAACTTTTTTTTTCCCAGGTATGCTATTGTAATAGACATACACAATACAGGAACCTTTACATATCAACCTGTACATCTGAAGAACTGCCATGCCAAAACTAAGTCAAGTGTGATGACAGTCTAAGAAAGAAATATAGACAGTACTATTGAGTTGTGCATTGTGTTTCCTTTTAAGAAGTATTTGCAGTCTACACAACATTACAGCTGTGACCAACTCTTGTATTAGTGGCTTTATATAGCTACATCCCCTGTGAATTCACTTAAAAACAAATTTTATTAAGATGAACAGTTCTGAAGAAAATATTACAAAGACAGTTAAGACTGCATTCACCAGAGAAATTTATGTACAAGAAATGGAATTAATTTAAGCATGTGCGCAAACATCTACATTTGAGCAATGATCTTTTCATAGACTTTGGAAATTAACAGGTATCTTTGGGATATGCCTCATTTCATCCCGAAGCTAACATCTAAACAAAATCATATTGTGTCCTAGAAGTACCTACGTCTCTCACTGTTATTGGGTGGTCATATTAAAGTCTCATGCACTTCCTATTTTTTTACTTTTATTTTTATTTTACTAATTAATGAAAGATACTAAAAGTTACCCTTGTTGTCAGGATAAAAGAAATTAACAGAAGCTAACAGAAATGGGTGAAGGAAGTTTCGTTCCTTCCTTCATAGGAAGGGAACTATGAAGGTGTGCATTAACACCTTCATAGGTGTGTTGGTGCACACCTATGGAGAGTTAGTTTTTCCTGTTCTTTTCTTCTCTTTACAGGGAATTTCTATAGCTTCTCTCTGGTTTATGTGCAATTTTATCTTTTTTTTTTTTTTTAGCTGGGAAAAAAATCACACTTATAAAAACAGACTGAGAAAAGGCTGAATCCAGACAGAATCAAGACAAGGGGAAGAGAATGCCAAATGCCAAAACGTGGAAGTGAAAATGAACTCTTTGTCATTAGATGAAGGATGAACTTGTGAAGATTATCAGGGTCTTTTTGATGGTCATCAGGGCAAATAAAAGGGACCAAAGGGGCTGAAGAAAAGTGAAAAAGTTCAGTATTGTCAGGAGGTAACTGTCCTACTGATTATTATCTTTTTGGCAAGAAACCCTGAGGATTTTAAAAATTTCAGTGGTAAAGATATTTCCAGACATATTTGATAAACACCTATGTATGTGTCCACCCAAATCATCTCAGAAAAAGGAAAGTAATATTAATTACGGGATATGATAGGAAACAAGAGGAAGGCAGTTGCTTGTCAAATGCAGGAAGTTTGTGGCTCAGTGACAACTGGAACTTAATTTCTGTATCACAAAGCCAGCCTTTCTCTTCTCTTAACAACAACAACAACAAAAGACAAAAAAGTCATTGAGAGAGATCTGCATGATCCAGATTTTACTCATATGCTGTGTATCCACCAGAATGGTCTGAGAATACTTTTTGGGATATCCTCAGTAACAAATATAGACAAAGGTGAGCAAGCTTGGATTATATGAACAAAGAAACAAATGTCTCTGTTCGTGGAGACATTGGCTCTGCCTGGGAATGAGGGTTTTCTGCCTGGGATTGCACACTGTACTACATGGATATGATTATATTGGCCTGTGCATCAAACAGATGATACTTGCAGTTGTGTGTTATGTGGGTGATGACTTGCAAGGTTGGATCTACACATGCTCAGGGAAGTTTGAATTGCAGACACGGAGGATAGGATTTTATTGCCAAAACATGGATGTCTGTTGACACTTATGCTATAGCATATCTGAGGCATATGCATGGTACTGACAGATATTACACAGCACTTAGAGGACACTATCCTTCTGGAATTTCAAATGGATGCTAGGCGGGACATCCTGTAGTACTTAAAATAGCCCTAAATGTCTATATGTAGGCAAATGGACCACATTCTTATTGTTTCAGGCACTGTGAGTTATCTTGCCTGGCTTCAGCTGTGCTTCAAAACTCTGTGGATTTCCTAGAAATTGTCTGTCATATCTGCATGGCTTCTCAAATGATACTAATACTGAAGTTTAGGCAGCGGAATATTCAGCTGTCTTATTCGGTTACTTTCCTTCAGATGTTGCCTCAACTTCAGAGTCTGGCACTGTCTTGAGATGCTGTAAGATATCCTGACTTAACTTTAGCTACTGGTTCACAAAGTTTGAGCTTCCCATTGATCTTTTGTTATATCTGACAGCCTTGGCTGTCTCTCTCGGATTTGCCAGGGCATCTTACTCAGCCAAGAATAGCTAAGCTCAGTGAAAGAAATGGAGACTCAGCTGAGTAAACATTAAGCATTTAGTCCGACTTACACGCTAGCACTCAATCCATACTCAACGAAGATAAAAAGTCAGACATTTTTATCCAGTTTTTCTTTGACATCTTTTTTCCCTTAGCCTTAGAAAAAGATGAACCACCCTCTACAGGTGTTCGTATATCTTCAGTTACTGAGAGTAAGCCTAAGGCAAAATTCATGTTCACACACCTAATTCTAGGTGGTGTCCACACTTGACCTAAGTATTGTGGCTCTTGTAGTCACTGGCAATAGGAGCCCGTTGTCCACAGGGGTCCAGAGACATTCGGAGTACTTTTGAATATTAGAGATACACATATGAGCCATTTTGTTTGTTTAGATTTACAGTAAAAGAGTTATGCAACCTAGTAGATCTAAAATACATCCAGAGTCCCAAGAAAACTAAGAAGTTTCTTATGTCATTTGTGTACTGTGATCCAGACGCTTTACGTGGTCAAAGCTTCTTGGAAGAAACAAGGCTTGTCAAGACCTGATCTCAGCCTGGACCAGCTGAGATGCTTCCATTAATTTCCCTGAATGCTGTGTTGTGTTTGCAGGCATGATTCAGCTAGTAGTACTGTTAGGAGAAGATAACACCTTTCTGTCGTGGTACAAGACCCGAAGAGGATATCTTACTTGGAGCACCAGCAGATAGGATAAACACTGTGACTTCACAACAAAGTGTCTTAGACTAATGTGGTAAGGTTGCAACATCCCAACACCATGGTGCCAACCATGCAAAAGTTATGAAAATGCTTTATCAGGTGCCATGTAAGTACCTGAATGAGGGGGATTATGCCAGGATGATTTGCAGTTCACACTCATTGAGTCAGCCTGGGCCACTCATAATTCACAGGCTTCTCATCTATAAAACTATCAGACAGCGTCCAAAGGAGGGCTAAAAAGATGGTGAAGGGTCTGGAGGGCAAGATGTATGAGGAGCAGCTGAGGTCACTTGGTTTGTTCAGCCCAGAGAAGAGGAAACTGAGGGGAGGCCTCATGGCGGCCTGCAGCTTCCTCACGAGGGGAGTGGGGGGGCAGGCGCTGATCTCTGCTCTCTCGTGACAGCAACACGACCTGAGGGAACAGCATGGAGCTGTGACGAGAGGTTCAGGCTGGGTGTTAGGAAAAGGTTCTTCACCAGGAGGGTGGTCGGGCACTGGCACAGGCTCCCCAGGGCAGTGGTCACAGCACTGAGCCTGCTGAAGATCAAGAAGCATTTGGACAACGCTCTCAGACGTGTGCTCCGATTTTTGGGTGGTCCTGTGTGGACCCAGAAGTTGGACTCTATGATCTTTTGGTCCCTTCCAACTGAGGATATTCTATGAATCTATGATCTAGTCTTCTTCCCTTATAGTTGTCTTGGCAGTGGCATTAATGGAAATAACTTCTAAAGCGGAGATCTCCGCTCCAGTAAATACTGCCAGAGATGAGTTCTGGTTATAAAACAGAGCTGTTACTAACCTTGCAGGTAGAAGTTAAGAAACATCCCTTTGAGTTTAGATGTTATGCTGTTGATTTTAATGAAACCATTAAATATGCCTTCTTTGTGAGATGTCTGATTTATATAGGAATGCTCTCTCTCTCTCTCTCTTTTTTTTTTTCCCCTGCTTGGACCTGAGCAGTAGCCAGTGATGGTTGTTTTTCTGTGTGTGTTGTGTGTGTGTGCATGTGTATTTCTGAGCCCAATGCCATATTTGAAGTCTTTCACCTCATGCTTGTCTGACAGCTGACCAAGTACTGAGAGTGTCTGTTACAGACAGATTTTCACTGCAGTTCGCAGCTAACATAACAGAGGGAGAGGGGAGGGGAAAGACGGTTCACAAAATGTATGAGGAAACGTGTTGGGAAGATGCAGGATCTCTGTGCAGACAGAGTGTCTTTTGTCTCTCAGGCAGAATGACTCCCTGGCTCGAAGCCCACAGCAAAGCAAATAGCAGAGCAGATTCATTATACCCTAGTGCTGCTACAAGACCGTACATCTGGGAATTAAATTATAGACAAAGGTGGGTTCTCTCTCTATTATTCCTTGTAATCCCAAGAAGTTGCCATTGTCTCACTGCTCAATAGCTTCTTTGTATTCACTAGATCTGCAAAGCCCTAAATTACCTTACTCAAAGGAAGTTACAGTTGTATTAAAAATGTTTCCTTTTATTAGTTCTTAATTTCTAAAAGAACTAGGGCCTGTTATTGTTCAGAATTATACAAAACAGATAGTATTTTTCTTTTTTATATAATTGTATTTAAATTTGAATGGTGAGATTATTTTTTAACAGTTTTTGTGTATTAAAGTCTGATGTCTAGTATAAACTAATCATATAGATGCCCTATACTAATTGTAGTGACTAAAGTGAAAAAGACATCAATGGAGCATGTTTTATCCCAGCTGAGTAACTTAGGACAAGATGCATTGCACTCTGGAAATGCTTTTATTGCTCCATTGATTACAGAGATCTTAGACACAGACGTCTGTCTTACAAATCACTAAATTAAAGGAGCTTAATTTCTTCTGCACACTCAAAAATTTTTGAATTTTCAATGAAGATTGAATGTTGATTTCTGTTTCTACTTGTGGTCAGCTGAGATTTTTTTTTCTTAGAAAACAGGTATAATTTTTTTTTTTTTAAAGAGTAATTAAATAAAACTTTAAACAATGTTATGTAAAAATATGTAAACAAAGAAAAAAAATAAAAAATACCCCCATCCTCTCCAAACATATTTTTAAGGCTCATATAAGGAAGCAATGACTCTGCTAAGAAGTTGTTTCAGTAAGATAAATCTACATAAGTTTTGATATGTCAAGGAGAACATATTTGGTGTTGCACAACTTCCAGATGAGTAATTTCTTTGATATCCAGCCAATTCCCTCAAATTATCACTGAATCTTTTTTGATTAAAAGATATAAAGACTTCTCATAAAGAACACTGCTGGCAACCCAAATGGAGCCTGGAAAGAAGAGACTGGAGAAAGTACTGTTAATTTTGTTTATAGACTAGTGAGCTATATGCTAGCTCCTTATACAGTATTTTCCTCTTCTCAAACAGCTAGTTTGTGTTTCGAATTATAAAATCGTAGAATATCATGAGTTGGAAGGGACCCACAAGAATCATTGAGTCCAACTCCTGGCTTCAAACAGGAACAACCAAATGTTTAAAAGCATAGGGTTTTCCTAATGTGTAAAATGAACACTAAATGTAATTTTCAAATTTTGAATTTGCACAGTAAGTCCAGAAGAAAGGCACATTACTTAAATACATTAAATGGACAAATAAGAGCCTTAAATGCTTCCAGATAAATCATGCTGCTATGTTTACATAATTAGAGAATCACAGAATTGTTGAGGTTGGAAGGAGCTTCCGGAGGTTATCTGGTCCAACCCCTCTGCTAAAGCAGGGACACCCAGAGCAGGTTGCTCATATATTCACTTAAGAATAATGAAATAAACAAACAAGCAAACAAACAAACAAGAAAACAGAAACGTTAGACGATGGATTGCTGAACACAGATAGCAGAGATGCATAATCCACCCATGCGCTTCTAATTCAGAGTATCTTTGCCTGCTATCAATATTACCAATTTTACTTAGCTCTTGTGATGATTTTTATGATCAAGCTATGTCATCTGTAGATTGACATGACCAAATGGATTTCACTTGTGACCTAATTGAAATATAAACCAAAGTTTTAAGCGATGAAAACTTTAAGGGGTTATCTCAGCCCACAGGCTAGGCTAGCTTCATTGTTCACAGCTTGGCACAGTGTTTCTTGCATGCCAAGCCCAGCATCAGGCCACTGGATGTTGTAAGAAAGACAAGATAAACAGAAATTTCTAAATGGAAGTGCTGGAGTTAAGGCCTCATCTGTCTATCCTCTGAGGCTTTATCTGCTGCAAACGCCTACTATATATTTACATATATAGGCATACATAGACTGTCTATTCTCCCTCCCTCTCTCTGTGTATACATACATAAATATGTATATGTGTATATAAATACATACATTTACATATATATATAACAAATAAATCTGTGCCAGGGCCTGTTCTCTGGCTCTGCAATAAATTGGTGGCTCGCTCAGCCTCCAGACTGAATGATTACATTTAAATTGCCTACTGGGGATGGTCTCTGACCCATACTAACTCTTGAACCATGCCTGGACATTGTTTGGGAGAGAGTTAGATTGACAGGTATTGTTCCACCTGTTAAATGTCATAGACAACCAATTTCCAGTGCCCATCTCCTGGCACTGTTTGTTTACTGTGTAGACATATTTTAAGCCTCCCTAAGCTCTAAAAATAATCCTTTTGAACTCATGTGACAGTAGTGCCTGAAAATGCCAGCATTGCCCATGGATCACAGAATCAGAGTCTCAGAATGGTTGAGGTTGGAAAGGACCTCTGGAGGTCATCTAGTCCAGCCTCCCTACTCAAGCAGGGACACCTACAGCAGGTTGCCCAGGACCATGTCCAGATGGCTTTTGGATATCTCCAAGGAAGATCAATAATGCCTATAACTATAAAATAAATACTGCTGAGTGTATCTGCAGTCTGCAGAGCTATTCATTTTGGCTATATTTACTTGATCTCTACTGGCTGTAATGGGAACCTAGGTATCTAACTCTCTAATAGATGCTTCTGTATGCATGCTCAAAGGCAGATAAGTTAAATTCTGCTTCAGTGCTCTCAAGACAACTTTAAAAGCTCATGGTTAGATTGATTTGCTTAGATAGACATGTAAAGAGTTTTCTTAAAGACTGTTTTTCTTGTGTAACTTAGTTTTGAAAAACAGAAGTTTGAACAGGATATTTGAATGTTCTCTAACAATGTAACAATATTAAATGACAATAAAGAAACTCCCCAAACAAAAGAAACAGCTCCTTCCAAAACCCTGAAGTAATGCAGTACATTTAAAATCACGGATTTTTCACTCCTTTTGGTACTTATCCTGCGCCAGTTGCACCAGATGCATTCACTGCATCATCAGTGAAGTCTGCTGTTCATTTTAATACATACAGAGTAACAGATATCTTTTACTTTACTATAAATCAGCATGAATTTGGGGCCATTTATTGACTGACTACAGGCACCTAACCTGGACACTATAATCTTAATGGTTTATAATTTAAACAGTTTATCTGCATCTATTGTAGAACTCATGTTTAAATGGAACATATTTCTTCCCATTCATAGCAGAAAGCTGTGTCTGGCAGACCAGTACAACATGCTGTTGCATATTTTTTTTTCTAGTTTTATAACAGTAATGACTATTTAAAACAGACTGCTCAAACATGGCCTTTTATCTAAACTTTTGTAGGATATGACTATGACCTAGGCAGCTGTCATTGGCTCACCTACACATTTGCTTCATGGTTACTGTTTTTTAGGAAAAGGCAAAACCTGAATGTATTTTAAATGTTTCTTAGTTATGAGGCCTAGGAAGACAGATGTTGTTTGTTCAACAAATAGAACTTCAAGATTTTCAAATTTTCAAATTCTCCCAGAACTCTTCACCACGAGGCAGCTTTTATTTAGATAGTTGCACTAAGTTCTGTAAAGATCAATGCTAACCAAGCAGATGTTGCACCTGCAGCCCTCTGTACAAATAAGCATATGTATGTGTGCGCATGCATGTTTATAAATATATATAGGTATCTACTAAAAATACTTGATAACTGATGTGTATGCTACATTACAAGCTTGTTTAGGATTCATTCACTGCTATACATAGTGGATATAAAATCCCCACTGAAGCAACTGACAAATACTTGACTTTATTTTTAAGATACTGAAGGCAGAGGAAGTTACCAAACAAAACTGGAAAACTTCCAGGCTATTCGGGCTTTAATGTGTGTGAAACATTGTTCACCAAAAATAAACAAGCTAAGACTCAGAACTACTTATATAAAAAGGTTAAAGAGTGTGACCCTAAGCGTCTGGGTTCATGACCTCTGTGTTCTCATTGGTATAAACCTTTAAGAAACTCATACAGAAAATGAATGTATGACTAGAACACCAAGTACCAACTGAAGACTCTTGCTGATTCATTCAGCAAATGGTGCAAGAGGAAAAATGAAATAGGTGTGTATGTAATATGCCTGGTTTCTGCTTCTTAGAACATCAAACATATAAACAAGTATTTTCAGGCATGAAATGAAGAATAAATAGACATCACCACATATATATTTGTATGCATGTGTGCAGGTGTGCATGAGTTTTCACTTCAAAATTTTTAGCATAGAATTTCTGTCTCTCTTGTATTTTCTCATTGTGGGTGCTTGTTGACTCGGTGCACACATTACAAGAAAGATATTTGCAAATTGGAGCAAGTTCAGCAGAAGTTGAAGCCTCCAGCTGGGGGCTGGAATGCATGACACAAGTAGAGATGCTGAGGGAGTTGCATTTATAAGACTGGAGAAGAGAAGGCCAGTGAGGAAGATCTAATTACTATTTCAGCAGGGGCTGTAGAAAAGACAGATTCAAACTCTTCTCAGAGTTGCACAGCAAAAACACATAATGGAATGGACATGAATTGTAAATCAAGGTCGGATGATGAGGTGAGACAAAGAGCAATTCACTTTTTATGGTTCTTACTTTATGAGAATATTCTTCTCCTCTCCATTTTTCTGCCTAGATTACTGCCAGTCTACAATAGCTTTAGTTATACAAGATAACCTATCCAGCAGTGGCTTTTAGTGGTGCACACATTGTCATGATGGAAACTCCAGGTTTATGTTGTTGAAAATTCCCACATACTGTTAACTTTTCTAAGCTGTCCCCACCTCTATTCTATGTAAATGCATGTCCTAAATCTTCTCATTTCCAGATCAATGTGACAATTTTTTTACTGAAAAACCTACTATGCCAGTTGCTAAAGTGTGTAACTGACAAGCAGGGAAGTTGATATTCTGGGGACAACTCAAATCTTAATGTTAAATATTCCTTGCTGAGTCAGTTGACATTGACTATGGTTATAGGGAATTAACACAAATTTCCCAAATTTTTCTCCTGATCGTTTCCCCTTACATTTTTTTTTCTGTGTCAGAAACAATTTCATACATGCAGACTATAACAGGTTGCTATTGTGAACCTGCTGCAATACTTCCAGGTATTCATAACATTGTTTGCATTGCTAAATGCAATGAGCAAAAAATAAAAAAAATAAAAAAATATAGAACTTAAGGGAATATACTCTGCTGAAGCTGATTAAACAGTTTCTTCAGTTTGCAGAATTATGACAAAAAAAGCTTTTACACACAGAACCAAATTATCTAGGTTGTCTGTTAATAAAACAGATGTCAGTTTGCTTAAAAGTCAGGCTTCCTTTTTTCTTTTTCTGTACTTCAAATCCTTGAATTTTTGCCTGAGCAAAAGTTAAGAGTGTGTTTATGCAAAACATTTGCCCATATGATAAGAAAGTTCCTTAATCTGGCTCTTCTAGAATTAAAGAAGGGACCTTATATAAAAAGAAAATGTTTGAGAAATTGGATCTCGTTGCTTTTTTTTTTTTTTTTTTTTTTTTTCTGGTTATCATCTTATATTTGCTTCATTTGAAATGAAATTATAAGTTCGTGCAACAGAGGGTAGAATTCATCTGACCTAACTTAATCTTCTCACCTAAAGGATCTAATCTAACAGGTTGTGTAGGTTTCCTGTGTAGTAGACAAAGAAAGATAGAGACCTGTAAGAGGGCTATTCTTTGCATTGTTACAGGTTTGCCTCTGAAAAGTAGGTTAAGACATTCTCTGAAAGATATTTATTTTATTGAGCGGTAATAGACAGACTATACTGGATCAGATCCTTAAAGTTCAGAGGTCTACTTTTAGGCAAGATACCTTTAGTTTTCTTTAGGAGTTTAGACATATAGAAAAGCAGACATTGCAAATTCTCTGAGAATTATATTGGTGATGAAAAAATTGAATAACTTTGCAAAAGCAGCATCTTTCCTGATTTATTTTCAAACTGCGTTAAGGCAAATAGCACTGAGAAAAACAAGATTATGTTGTGACCTAGTATCTTCATACTTGCAAAAGCTGGCTTTAAGGAAAGAGGACATGCAGTTAGTATGGATTACTCTGCAGTTAGCATTAGGTATGTTGTTTAAATCTCTAAGGTTGTGTTTTCCTGAAACCAAGAGCTGTGTTCGTAACCTGGGCAGGAATACCTAAGATGGTTTTCCTTTGTTCAGTTTGGATTACAGTCATGGCTTTGATGTGGGGGAGCATACCCTAGTGTAGGGTGAGTTCCCTCAGAAAACTGCAGGCTTGCACAACTGGCTGTCCCTCCCTGAAGGCTGTGTTGACACATCTTCACTGTATTGCTCCTACAACAGGCCAGATTAAAACTTGTTCAAGAAGGCTTATGTACAATATGATCAGAGAAATATTTTGTCTGCTACACAAAAAGCTGTTCAGCCAGACACTCTAGGCTGCACTGCTTCCTTTCTTTTCCACCATGGACCCACTGTAGGGAAAAGCTCCCCAGTAAGAGGACTGATGGTAAACTCTATGGATCATTCTGAGTATGTGTTTCTTAATTTAGGGTTTCTCCTGACTGAAGGTCAGAGCAGTTATGAAACTGCTCGGGTCTATCTATAGGTACCCAACAGAAGTGTCTTACTTATTCCCATTAATGACCTTCTATCATTAATGGAAAGAAAAAGGCATGATTTGTCCCATCTAATATCTGAGCTGTTCTCTGATAGACCTTATGCCTCTGCAGTGACTATGATGAGACTAGAGAGACTATTCTCCTTACTTGGGAACTGCAGTCCAGTAGTCTGAATGTTTTACATTCATACTCATGTTTGACATTTTTCATGTGCTGAAGGGAAAGATGGTTTAACATCCTCTTTTTAGGGGTTATGTCCATGGTAGGGCTGCAGGGCTGTTAAGTCATCATGTCCTGCAGGAATGGCACCATGACCCGTCTGTCCTGCTAATGCTCTCATTTAGTGAGGGAATTGTGACCGGATGTCGATGCACATGCTAACAACTGGTTGTCTTGGGATGATGTTTCTGGGTGTTTCAGGGAAAAGGGCAGTGTCAGAGAACAAGCGCTGAAGGAAAAAGGCAAAGAAAGGGTTTGGCAACTCTAGCTCTTGCTCAACCACAATAATAAAGGCCTGGTTTCCTCTTTCTCTTCCTTCTTCAAGCTTTACCAGCTACTCAATTAATTCATGAAATTCTGTTCTGCCAAGCTCACTAGCCAAAGGTCTGCAGCTGTTCCACTGATATCAGCTCATTTTGCACGGATTTTGTAAAAGTGGTACGAGTTCATAGGAGCCATCACCTTTGGGCATTGGGAAGTCATTGCATTCCCAGGTATATTATTTACCACTTACAATTTTTATTCTTGAAAGTGATGTAAACAAAGCAGCATGTCCTTTCTCCCTGCTTTTTAGAAAGATTTTTTTTCCTGACATTTGGTGCGAATAATGTCATATTCACAGACACTGATGCACTGACCCAGCACTTCACCAGACCAGGGATGGGTGAATGAATGGCTGCACTCTTCTTTTGCATCTGCTGTTTGAGATCAGTAAGGATAGTCCCATAACAATAATACTAACTGTGGATATAAAAGGAGTTGCTCCTTTGGCATGGATGCCTCTTCCAGAAGCAGGACCATAGGATTCACTTGCATATATTTGGATGACTAAAATATAGATGCCCATATCTCATCTGGTAAGCCTCATGCTCGCTTTATAGAAAAGAGAGAAAAATAGTGGCTTGACAAGAGTCAATTCATTTTAAGGTGTATCTGTAATAGGTGAGATGTGCCTATTGTTCTTCACCAGCTTTAGCCATGGTCAAGACTATCTGAGATGAAGACATGAACACTGTGGACATTGGTGTGTCCTTGTCCATACATAGACATCTAGAACTATTTGAGATGCCTTGGGGGCATTCAAGACACCCATGGCACTGGCAAGGAAGGGAGGCCTAAAGAAGATCCAGAACTTTCTGGAACAGCAGCTAGAAGCTAGATAGTACACCTCTTAGTGCTTAAAATGACATTACATGCATATATTTAAACCTGTCACTGTTCTCCATTGGTAACAACAGTAACCTGGTCACCTTGCTTAGAAGTACACACTGCATTGTAGATACTCAAATATGCAACTAACCAGAGATGAATACCCTTAAAGTTAGATGAGTTTGATCTCACCCTTACAAGTGTACATAAATTCAAGAGACTAAGATCACATTGATATGCATTGAAAGCACCCATTAGCTATGGTTGCAAGACTCAAGGTTCTTCCACAGTCTAAAACTGAGGTATGAATTTTTGTTCTCTGTAGACAACACAGATGTAATGCTCTATTGACTTCTTTGACCCATCATCAGCTAGTCACGGATAATATTCACACTAATTTACTCATATTTGTTCTGAATTTAAAAGGCCATAACAGTTAATCCCATTTGGGTTACCACTGCAAGTAGTTAGTTACATGCTGGATGTGAACACATTCTGTAATACAAACATGTATTGTTTAAAGCAAACAGACAAGTCAAATCTCCTTGACTGTACTTGGACTGGATTAGCTAACTCAACATTACCAAACCCCCACAAAATCTTAACAGGTGTTACTCTCATCTATTCACTTACCACATAGTCCATTGTGGCACATGTGAGTACAGTTTCTGTAGGTGATTCCCTTTAGTAAGGTGTATAAGTAGAGCGTGTTAAATTTCCTCTGAAATTTTCAAATGACATAGCATGAAACAAAATCTTTTCTTCGTATTTATTCCAAAGAAGACGAGAAACCTTACTCCCTGGTGCTACAGCTGCTACTCAAAGGGAGAAATATTTAGCACCCTGCAAAGGCACTGCTTACTACTGTGCTTAAGTGCATGGCATGACTTGCTGACTGCAGCAGTGTGACCCTGAGCAAGCAGACATTGGCTTTCAAAGGCGATTCTGGAGCTCTCTGGAATTTCAATGCTGATTTAAACAAACTTTGAGTGACAGCTGAAGGCTGGTGTGATATCTAGTATCCATCTAATTTTCAGGCAACTGGATTCCAATGTAAAAAAAGTTCTAGGACTGGCAGAGCAATACTGGTCACACTTATTTCCACAGCCTTATCTATTGTAGGGAGAACTTAACAGTAGTGTAATTCAGTGGGTTCTGAAACTGGGTGCATATACTACTAACAGTACTTTTCAGTACCTAGCTGTTGCAAAGCAGCAAAAGCTTGGCACAATTTTGGGAGATACTGCTGCCATTTGAACTGCTATTGGCAGTATTACACAGCAAAAGGTGGGTTCTCCAAATGTATCATAATTTTATAGTTCAAGTAGTACCTGGGATTCTTATCCCACCACTGTCCTGGATATTGTTGGTCCATTAAATTTAAAGTTTTGGTTTTCATCAAACCACGCTTGGAATGAAGATGATCACAAGGTGTGTGTGTTAGCAAAATAAGGATTTTTACTGTAGGAAAAATACAGACAGTACCAAGTAGGAAAGTTTTCTTGCTTTTGTCAAGGAAAAACCATTAAGCCATTCATTCATCTCCAGAATTAAAGAGAATGGCATATAAATGAGACAAAACAAGTGCTCCAAAATAACAGCAATTGAGACCCCTCAAATATCCTTATCAACAATGAGCTGTTCCTTCTTGCATACTTATATGTACATTAAACACTTAAATCTGACTTTCATTTATATCAAGGTTTCTTTGTTTTGCTCTGACAGCCAAAAGGAGACTTAGAATGTGAGCAAATGTGTTGCTACAATCATATGTCACTTGTTTACATTGCCAAAATTGTGCAGAAAGACTCTGAATATAAGAATCTGACTCTATATTTTAGGCTGATTCACCTGTAGAGCTTTTAGTATGAAACAGTTTAAACCTCGGCCCTTTCCTGAGTTCTCTTACCAATGCTCAGAGTCTTGTCAGGTACACTTCCTTATCTTTTGAAGGTTTCTCTGCATCATTTTCCCATTCTTCCTTTGTCTTAGTGTCCCATTTCTACTTTAACTGAGGACAGCAAAAATTCTTGCTGAGAGCTGATACAGGTGGTTAGCTTTCATCATTGGTCAGTGCCATCAGATTCAGATTTCCATTTTCCTAGTGTAGATTTTACCCACTTGGTTAGCTGACTACTGCTTTAGACTACGTGTTCTAGTGCATCAGATAATTCAGAAACCTTGTGCTTTTGGAAACAGTTTGGTTATACTTCTGCCCCTCTTTCCCCTATATACAAAAGAATGCCAAGAAGCTCTGACCACTTAGAATACTTGGAAAAAAAAAAAAAAAACACACACCCCCAAAACTTTCCTTTTGCACCGTCTTTCGGAATTAAGACTATAAGATAAATTGTGGTTGTCTGCCTGAGTTTTAACTTTGTTTGCAGCTTCCTCAGTTCACAAGTTAAGGAAATAAAGGATAAGACAAACAAAGAATTCAAAGGATAAAATAAACTACTGAAGGTGGTTTGTCTGCTTTGGTGGCTAGCTGATATTTTTTTCACCATTTACTGAGAACAGTGTCTAAACTCCTAGGACCTCTTGAATTTCTCAGCCCAATGTACACAAGTAGTTTAACTGTCTGTAGAACAAGTGCTTAATATTGCTTATGTCTCATGGACACTATTTCTCTGAATCTCTAAAAGCTGGCCACATAATCAGGTTTCTCCCTAAAGAATTAGATCTCTAAATATATGTATCTAATCTTTTAAAGGAAACTTGTTCTTACTTGTTTAGTGTATCAAATGCCTCATGAGATATAGTGATAAACTTTTACCTTTAGCTAGCTGTTTGAATATAGTTAATAAATACTGATCTAAAGTCATGTGCCACTGTTACTTGTCAAGCTGGTTGTTGATTACAACTCAGTACTACTTGAAGAACTGCTTACTGAATAAAGAAAACTTCTATACTAGCACAAATTTCTAGCATTACTGGCTAATTAAAGCTTTGTCTACACTGGCAGCTGGGGACTTTAGGCAATGTAGTGCCCATATGCACTAACCATTTACATTGTAAATCTTTTGGCTAGGTCTTAAGTGACAGTCTTGCCTGATGCTGAAAAAAAATTTTGGCATGAGGCTGATGTGACCCCTTCATACCATGTGCTTTGAAATTATCTGGGCACACAATCTGTAAGCACTAGAAATCGATCAGCTGAAATCCCATAATTCACTGGTTTTTACTTCCTCCAAATCCTTTCTTTTCTTTTTGCCACTACTAAGTACAGAGAATCTCAGAAAAAGGCAGAAAATTCACAATCAACTACTGAAAGAGTTCCATTTTTATATGGTATACGGGAATCTGATTCATCTTAGCCCTCAAACAGATAATATGAAGCATCAAGTACATGATTTATGGTCTTTTTGGGGGTAGGAGTGTTAAATTCATTGTGGACAATTCAAGGTTGGTCATAAATATTGAAGGAGTTTTCCCTTGTGCAACATCATGAAGACCATGCTGCAAGGTATTTGCAGCAGAGGCATAACATTTAGCAGGATAAACTAAACTTTACAGTGCAAACATGATACACCTTTTTTGCACAGATTTCTCTGAGTCTTTCTTCTTGCAAAGCTCTTGTTTTTATTACACAACTGCTTAATAACAAATTAAGCCTTTGACTAATGTACATCCTCAATACATATTGAAGAAAAATATTCCCGAGACTAATAGCACATAAAGTACAAGGAACCCTAGAATTTTTCTGATAGCTCAAAAAGCAAGTATTTTTATTGATTCCAAAACAGGGTATTTTTTTACCACTCTTGGCATTTTGTTCAGGGGCTAACAATAGTTTCAGCCCTTATTCTCTACATCTGCTTTCCTTTTTTTTTTTTTTTCTCCAGATTTTCTTCATTTCTCAGTATCATTGGTACTATTTAGTCTTCTGATTAAAAGGACAAATGACAATTTATAGTATCTGCCTTCTTGATTTCTAAGCTCCACAACTTAGTTCATAGATATTTAGTACAAGACAGCCTAAATCTTGCCTGATTTAGAACTAGATCTTATATTTTGCATAGTCTTCCTGTTGGAAGGCAGAAATAAAGGTCAGTGGAATAAGTCTGTGTAACTCTAAATGCTGGTATTTTATTATTATTATTATTATTATTTCCTTCTCTGTTTTATCTTAGAGTTCCCCTAACAGAACAGGGTGGAACAGAAGTGGTGTTTTGGATTCTGCTCCCTGGAATGGTTGTGTATTCTACTATGCAGTCATTGGATGAAAGGCAGAAATAGTCTCAGTAACAGAGACCAGAATCCCTAAATCTTCCCTCACATGAATATTCTGAAACTGGCTTAGACTGACTTCTGCCTTTTCTGCTTCAGATCCCCCAAATCTTTCATTCTTTCACCACCTTCAAGAGAAGAGTTGAAAAGCTTGCTTAACCGTTATAGATGATACCCTGTGAGAGGGTTTTCAATCCACCCAGCAAGGACACGACCTGGGAATCTCATCTCCCCATTTCTGGGTGGTCTGTTATGACTTGGCTGAACCTCTGAATTGCACTGAGCTCCAAGTGGAGTGATCCAGTTTACCTCAACTCCCTTTGCTCACACTGGAAGGGGTAGATATTTACATTAAGTGAATGGCATTTACATTAAGTGAACGTAGAATAAGCAAACTGGATCTTCCTCTGCAGAGGCTTTCCTTCTCCTAAAGGGTGCAAAAAAATTCTCTCCCTAAAATCAAACTCCTCAGCATTTATCAAGACAGTGGCAGGCCAGATTCCACCCAATTTTAAGAGCTGAGTTCATTGTTATCACTTTATAGTACAAAAAAATACAATAAAAATGAGAAGCCAAGAATTTCCTTTGCATGACTTGGTGGTCTGGAAGTTGTAGTTCCTGTAGTACCTGGTGAAAAAGATGAAGTGTCAAGACATTTCCATCAAAATTGTTGCAACCTTTTTCTTGTCCCCACCAGAAGAACAATAAAAATTGACTCTGCAAGGCTTCTGGTATTAAAACATTTGAGAACCACTGCTCCAGGAGTATGAGGAACATCTTTAACACATGTATCATCAGCATGTTGCTAGCTGTTATTCATTATAGTAGGTCAACATGTTCACCAGTGACCTCACCTTGTGACCCTTGCAAGTCAATAGACAAAGCAGCATAAACTACATCAGAATCCTAAAATGCAATTAAAGATTTAAGGAAAAGTATGTATTTAAATAGGTATTTATTTACATTTTCAGATCTTACATAATATTAATTTAAGTGAAACAGATGTTTTCCAGCAGTACTGGAAGTTTTCTAGGGACATGAGAAATGTTCCTGGTGGCCACATGTCAGGCCTTCTCAAAGGGTTTCTAAGAAACCCTGCAGCTATCTGGAGGTGCCTCAACTTTCGGGCTCATACCTGTCCAAGGAAGCTGGGATCCAGCAACTGTCCAGATGAGCACAAATGGTACACTCATCTCTGAAAAACAAAATATAATTTTGAGTTCCCTGAACAAGTTTAATCATCTGGAGTGTTCCTGTAAAACCATCTTGCAAAAGACATAATTGAAGGATCAAAGGGTGTAACTTTACTGAATGACTAAAATGTATGCAAATATAGGAAGGGATTGTCTTAATCTTGACAGTAAAGGTTGACTGTGGATGTTCGTTTTGAAATGCTCCAACCAAAGACATCATCTAACTTAACAGAGTTGAACATAAAATCTGAATTTCACCCCTGCAAGAAAAGTTAAAATACATACTGGGCAAGTCTGCTTGGTAAGTGCTTTGGCCCATCTGCATATGAATCCCACATTATGGAATGTTTTCATGGCAGTTTCCATCAACTCAAGCTTTTTCAACTTTTCAGTTAATAGGTGTCAGCCTCTTTATTTATACTTGTATATTATATAGGGTAAGGACTTGATCCCAAACACTGCAGTGCGGTGCAATGCCTATTGCTTGAACTGTTAGCACAGGCTATATCTGGAGTTCAGGCTGATCAGCTTTGTCTAGACAACGCCAGGGTATAATTCAGGAGTTACTGTGGACCAAGATCCATACCCAACACATGCCATGCTGTCTGGAGTGTAAGAGATGTAGCTGGGCCCAGTGACTTGGCCTCAAGGTCAGAAGACAGGCCTGGCAACATTTACATCGCTTATATAGATGTGGTCTCAGTTGTAGCACTGATGGACTGTATGCTGTAGCCTATATAGATAAAGTAAGGTACTTCACCTTACAGTGTTAAAAAAAAAAATTGGGCAAGGAAAACTCACTTGATGATTCCTGGGTATGTTGGCTTTACTGGGAATGAAGTAGTCAGTGATAACCCTCTGCTTTGGGCTTATGTTACACGTACTACACAGTGTGTGTACACAAAAATATCCCTGCTTGCTCCTAACTGCAACGTATCACGGTGGCAGCTTGGCTGTAGGCAGAGCAGACTGCAGGCTAGGCAATCGGTTCTCATGGGAATAGCCCAGACCCTGCTACCATTTTTTTTTGTTTGTTTGTTTGAGGCATCCATGCTCTGTGTATCAATTAGACAGTGGAGTTAACTACTGGGGGAAGATATATGGCTATTATTAGCAGTTGCCAGGCTTGGCAAATAGTTCTTGATGGATTTATAAGCCACAGTTTGAATACTACTACGGCAAAACATCCCAAAAAGTTGAATAATTGTACTATCCCATAAAGGTCACACCTACTCCTGAATTCATTATGGTGAAACGTGAGGAAAGGCTCAAGTGGACAATAAAATTCAGTGTCTGTTTATGGTTTGTTACCAGTTATGAGACAACTAAAGACCAGTATAATTTCCTTGGGCAATTTCTGTATCCCAGCCTGAACTGTCACAGTCCAAGAGTCCAAATACCCTTTGTGACTTCCAAACCTGGCATCCATGACTAGCTCTCCCTCCTCACCAGCCTAAAGGTCAGCTGTTTGTTCTAGAATAAGAGCAAGTCATCATCCATAACACATGGTGATACCTTAGGCTGATATATTTTTCCTGGCAAAAAAAATACGGAAAATGTCTGTGTATCCTGTGGAGGGAATCCTCTTCCCACTGGCCCATGAATCTGAACTGAACGCAGGTCTGACTTAAGGAGACACAGCGGGGCTGAGACATTCCAGAAGGTACTTGTCCACAGCTGTCAGCTAATATTTTGGGACACTTCTTACAGTTTGTTTTTATTTGTTCCATTATTTATTTTATTTTATTTTATTTTATTTTATTTTATTTTATTTTATTTTATTTTATTTATTTTTATTTTTTTAACAAGGAAACCAAAGCCATATCTATAGTTCTGCAAAGAACTGAAATGTGTTCCAGTTCATTCTCATTCAGGAAAAGGTGGGAAAAATGGCTACTTCTAACATTTTTACTCACACTTTTCTGATCGTAATGGGCTTTTAATGCATGTGTTGTCTCAGGCAATTTTTAAATGCTGTTTTGAATATGAATCACTTTTCAAATAAGGGTCTGAATCATTAAAGGGTCCATTGCTTACATAGGAGGAACCAGAGGTATCTTCAATTCCAAAACATGGGATAATTAGAACACTATGCAAACTATCTCAGTCCTACATCAGAAACTATTGTACAAGCTCCTATAAAGGAGTGGTGGAATGCTAAAATAAATATGTTTGTGGGTCGTTCAACCTTTCTGCTGTGTATTTTCTACTCCCATCACAAAGAACTGGAGGAGCCAGTTCTCACTACCCAGCACTCACAGAGCTGAAACCTCTGGCTAAGGATGTAAAATCCAGCCCCATTTTGAGCAGAAAAACCACACCATTGTCACCTTTGCTCATATAGTGCTGGGAACTGCAAGCTTACACAGACATAAGGATACACTCATTTGTACAGAGGTGTAATTGTGAAGCTGCCGAGTTCAGCTTCTGCAATTTTGTATGTGGAATAGAAAAATGGCTTCACACATATTGGGCTTTTATTCTGCAGTTACAGATTATTCAAAAGAGCCAAGATAATTGAATGTTATTAAATTATTTCCTAATACATTACAGTAGTATAAGTTCACAACATTCTCTTATTGGGAACTGATACATGAAAAGAAAAAAATTTCTTGCCATCATTTTGACAAGTAAAAAAATATTTTCATTATAATATTCATTAAAAAAAATAAAAGCAATGGACTTTTAAAGAAAGGAGTGAGAATTCATCTTCAGACTGTATAAGAAAACAGTAGAAATTATTGGTGTTATTCATGACACTTGTCTTTTTACCTGTTTTGGCATTATACCTTAAGCAGTATCTGAACACATCCAAGCAGAGAAACCTTTTCTGTCTTTGTCAATCATGTTTCCAAGTGGTATAAGCAATATTTAGTTTTTACCTGGCTGTTACTGTAGATACCAGTAGCATGCAATGTGAGAAATTCAGTCAGAATATGAAGTTTTCTCTGGGTTAATTTACCTGCTGATATTACAGTAAATTAGCATGGCAGTAGTGGTGCCACAGGTTTTAGGATCTGAGGAGTCTCCTGTATATTCTGAAGGTATTCTTTGCGATAGGTATTCTTCCACTTTTTTGTCTGCACCACACCTGTTGCAAGTTCCAGCTAATCCCTGCTATTTACTTAGGCACTGCCTGTAATTTAAAATCAAATATACGCCTACAATCAACATTCATGACCAGCTCAGCCTGGCTTAATATGAATGGCTCCCAGCATCTCCCAAGGAAGTGTCATATTTAAATAATATTAATGTTTAATGTCTATTTTAATGGACAAATAGAAATGGATTAAAAGTAGCTTTACCTTTATCTTTTATAGGATTAAAAATTGATACAATGTTAAATTGTCCTTGACAAACAAATTCTACATAGAGTACTGATATGAGGTTTGCAGAACAAACAGCAAGGATCTAGTTCTTGATGTTGGGGCCCTTCTGTGCTAATCATTCACCCTACATTATGACAGATTTGCATAGCTTTGGCATACATGAAAGTGTAACAAATCAATTTTAGCCCTGAAAGTCACTCTGCCAGCTGGGGAGCACAGAAGCTCTCTTTGTATTCCCTCTGATACTACATGCATGTTGTGGGGTAGGCAGTTTTTGGCCATGTTGACTGCTTACCAGCTGAAGGCACTCTCATAGTATAGCTGTTCCCCGCTAGCTTTAAGGATTTCACTTGCATTGTCCAGAGCTTAGGTCTCAACAAGGCTTTCAGGCAATTTGTTATATGTTCAGCCTCCATAATATTTAATATAGTTTTGCAAATGACAGCTGATGGAAGTTTAAACACTCATGGTCAGGCACCATCTGAAAAGCAGGTTGAAAAAGAAGAAGAACTAAGAAAAGAAGAAGAAGAAGAAGAAGAAGAATTAAGTGAGAAAAATTGGCCTGAAAGAAAGTAGAAATATGAATCTGTTAGGCAGTCTGAATGAAAAGGCATCTGATTGTTGTAGACTGCAGGAGGATGTTAGTGAGGAAAAAAATACATTACCTTTTAGGGATATGAAGTCAGCAGGAAAATTCTTTGGTACTAGATGTAAGAGTTCCAGATAAAACAGGCAAAGGATATATTCTCTGCAAGGAAGATAATGGTGGCAAAAATCAGTGGCTGAAGCTGAGAGTCCTTTATAAGTAAAAGTGTGCAATTTTTAATGCCAAGACAGTCTTTGTTCTATTGCTCGCATGGTTGGCATTTCTTTAAGTTCATGCATTTTTTGCTTTGGTGGACTATTTGTATTGATTTAGATAAACCAAAAGAAGTGCAATGTATAGAACAGTTCACCAAGCAGCAATCACATGGCAAAAGTTTTAATCTGAACAATTTGAAAATGTTCAGTGACACCAAAAATATGATACAAAATATCAGCCTTTGTTTTTCAAATAGATTATATTTTCTTCTGATATACTCGAAATGAACTTGATGAGTTTGATTTCTTATACAAATAAGGTGATTCATGTCTTTTTTTTTAGGAGTAGAAGTAATTTCCTTTGAGGTGATATTAATTTTAATTTTTATTTTTTAATTTTATCAGTGATTTTATAAGAACATTGGACAAGCTAAATTATTGCCATAGGATGGTTTGAGAGGGAACAGCAATGTGATTTTGGTGACTACGAGGTATTGTTGTTAATCTTTTTAATGAGATATTATTGTAGAGGAAGGAGGTCTTATACAGGAAATGAGCATGCCACACCACGCAGAGAACAAGTAAATGTGAAGTCAGTAACATCCTGAAATAACAAAAGTTCTCCTGTATTCAATCCATGAAGGAAATTTCTAGAAAAACACGTCAACATTCAACCATGTTTACACAACATCCTCTTGTTTGGCAACATTCACCTTTATTGATATCTTTACAGAATGGACATAGAAAGGCATTGCCATTTCTGTGCAGTTTTGCTTTGTCTTAATTTCTCATGTTTAGAAGTGGCAATGCAAAGCACAATACTGTTGAAAATCGGGTTTATACTGTACCTTAAAGTGTATTGTTGAAAACTGGAATGCAATACTTAAAAGAAAAAGAAAAAAGAAAAAGAAAAAAGGGTAATTTACAGTTCTGTTAACGTAGACTATGATAACTTGACTTTTGAGACTTGAATTTTTTCACCTTGCAATTTTCCAAACAGCATAAGGCCCTTGGGAAAACTTTATATTATATACCCCAGCCTTATATGTAGCTATCCCCAAATAAGTTTATATACATCTGCAGCACAGTAGACCATCTTACTGAGATGTGATATCAAGTCCCCAGAGAGGTAGGGCTTCATAAGATTATTTTTTTCCTCCTGTTGTACTGTAGGTGTAGATCACTAAGGAGTAAATTCAGTGCTATTGACAACAGATTCCATGGTTAATCACATTTTTTGGAAACAGTAGGAGTAATTCAGAGACCTAAGAGTGTCATGGACCACAAGTTGAAATCCATGTTAGAGTAAGGCAGCACTACCTTACCCAAAAATCAGAAAGTTCAAAGCTTAGGGAGAGGCTTGCAGATGGATCATGTATTCTCCCCCTGTTTAGTTCAAAGAACTATATCCTTTATATATACTTTCTCTGGAATGTACACAGGATACCACTTTGGAAGTAATAAATTTGTGGCAAATAATATAGAAATGATGAGATAATGAGACTCTGAGATCATGTGCACTTGGTATAAACAGACGGTCAACTTGCTGCTCTTGTTGAATCATGAGGTCTCAGCATATCTTTTGAGTTTTAATGGCATGGCATGTTGTTTTAATCTTGTAATTTAACAACTGAAGTTACTAATGTAAATATTTGCATTCATGAAGAGCTACTATTTAATATTCAGAGTGTAACCATAAAGGTTTAATGCATAAAGTTCAAATGCCACATGCATTTACAATATTAATAAGTAAAGGATGGTATTTTACCTTCCTATCTTCCCTAGTCTTCCAGCAAAGGGATAATACATAATGCATAATGAAGCATAATTCCAAAGCAAGTGGTTCACAAATCTATATTTTAAAAGGAGAGGTACCTAAAGAAAGATTCTGCTTGCTTCAATTAGTTCCCTAGAAACTGAAAAACTAAACTGAAAAAATCCAGTTTATTTGCTCAGTTTCAGTTATAAAAATATTTCAAGAATTTGGATCATTATTGTTTTTAAATGGAATGTGACTAAAGTGCCATAGACTTTAAGCGGCTTTATAATAATCAGAGCTACTGGTATCCAAGTGATCTGTTTTTCTTGAGACATTTCATTGTGCACACAGTTTATAATCATTATCTACTTAACAGAAGTCTCTTTTCACAGAATGTGGGGCATTCAACAATGTTTTGTTGAATGAAACAACTTGTTTTCTGGTCTATTTTCTCACTTAACATGTGCCGTAGGATTTCAGACCTTATTTCCTGCTTTGAGGACAAATAATTTATGGAAATAAGAGAAACTAAGATGTTTTACAGGATAAATCTAACCTTATAGTAACTCTGCTGGCACTAGATTGCCGTACATTAGTTTGTTCCCCTGAAGACAGTCCATTCCATGACTTATCAGTGCTGTTTTACAACCAGTTCTCCTAAAAGTGGGTAATAATCTCATATTTGCATTTCCTCTCCAATGGACAGGGAGATGAAGCAAGAACTGCAGAGCCTAATCCTGAGCCACGTGAAATGAATCTGCAGGGTAGCTAGAGGATTGTTCCTCCTTCCCTCCCCACTGCCTTCCAATATTTTTCTTCTTTGGAAGGCCAAAATAATTGATCTTTTCCTATTTTTATTAAAATTGTTCTCTGATAAAATGTGATATAAAATTCTGCTCCAAAATACATGTATATGGCTTTTCCAACATGGTATATACTAGTATACACTTTGTCCCATGATAAATACACATGTTTTCCTGTTGTTTTGCTTCCTTCTTTTTTAGAGGTATTACAAGACACAGGTATTTATCAGTCATATCATCTCTTACAATATTTCAGAAAATTACTGACTGCTCCCAGTATTAAAATATTACTGCAGTGATTCATTGTGGATTTCCCGTAGCTAGCACTGAATTATGATTATACAATATGTAACCTTTTCAATACTTATAAATATTATACGTGCTTTTACAGAAGTCAGTTTCAACACTGTGTCAAAATATTTACTTACTTATGACGGATTTGGGCTTAAAATAAGCTAGAGGTTCCTGCCTCATTCATCCAAAGTAATTGAAGTCATAATTAACTAAAAGCAATTTCTACCCACCACCTGTATGAAGGAACATTTGTTGGACTTGCCTTTGCCCTGTAAGCAATTACAAGATTTGTTATTGACAGTACCACATTGAGCTTTATGAACTGACAGCTCAAGAATCCTACACAGCTGCATGATCAGAATGTGTTTAATTATAATCCCAGCCTACTATGCTAATTATTTCAAATGCATTCTAACTAAAAATGAAACCTATTAATTGTAGCTTTATTGCTGAATAAGCAATAGCTGAGCTATCTTTTTCTAGTTTGCGTTTGGCATGGAGACTTCATGGTTGAACAGGGGAACACTATAATTATTAATGACTGAAGGTAGTTTTTCTGAAAACTAAGGCGTGGTATATTGTGCTGGCTGATGTGTTACCACAACTTTATACTGCAACAATCTCACTACTAAACAATAGTTATGTGAAAAGTGGAACTACTGAAACTGTGGATGGCAGATTAAGACATCTATACTTAAGTGGCTACATGCAGGTGTGCACTAGGTTTTCAGATTGCATTGCAGCTGACAGAGCTCAGTCGATACAGGGAAATCTACAGCTGTCCAGCTGACCTAGTGTCTGAATAGATGCAAGATTATCATCATCTTTCTCCTGTTAGGGGCACAAATTTCCATTTCAGTTATCTATCTAGTCAGTAATTTTCATATAATTTTAGAAATTTCATACCTGTGATCAGCTTGCTGTCAGTAAGCAAAGTAATGCTAGGGAGTAGTCTTGAGATCTGGCACTTGATTGATGTGTTAGCGTGGGTCCTGGTCTGCTGTTGGCCTGAGACAATTTGCACTCTCCTGAATGATTCCTGGGTGTGATTTGAGAGCTAACATGGACCAAAGACTATTCCTAAGAAACCATTTGAATGTGGCTGCCTTGTTTTGGAAGTTAAAAATTTTTAATAGTATGGCATGGCTTGACAATGTTCTTGGGCCCACAGGCACAGTTTTAAGTATAGCTATAGCCAATGAAAGCCCTCATTTTTGACAAGTGCAGTAAGTTGGACAGTGGGTTCTAATGTTGTTAAGGGGAATAGTGGTTGTCAAAGAGATATACAGATGAAAGTTGACTAGATATCATGATTGCATGGAAACCAGGCTAACAATACACTAGCTGAGATGACCATGATTCAATTCTACCGGCCTGAAATCTTATTAGTAAAATATGGGGTACAAACTCATCCTGTCCATTAGATTTTCATATAAAAGTGAGTTACCATGGCTTCTTCTTGAAGGTCATACCTAAGACATCTCAGCAATATTCTTGCACTGGGACTTTTCCATGAGATGTATTATCTGCATTATATCACATCTACAGATGGCAAGGACATGCCAACAAACCCATCATTACTGGAAGACTACCTGGGTAAGCTAAATATTGTCAGCTCCTATTCTGCTGCTATGAGACCAGCTACCACAATCTGCCACATTTGTACTCTGAAAGAAGGAATCTGTATCTAACTGCGTGCTCAGACACAGTTTGGTGTCGCTCCTGAACACTGCCTAGGAACTGTATGTGGCAATGCTCATAGATTCCACCCCAAACAGCTTCAGGGACTTTAAAAATTCAGCAGTAGAGACAAAAATCAAATTCTAGTGTACAGCCCTGTGCGCCAGCACTGCTGTATTCACTAGTACAGCTGCAGCTTTTGGGAATGTGTTCACTCAAGCAGTAGACAGTCTTTCACTATCCCTCTGCTCATGAAATGTAGGGCAGGCACCTACAACACAACATTTAATGTTCCACTAAGGTGGGACAGTACCTCTTGTAGGTGGAGCCCAGAACCAAAATATTTACTAAAGCTCATATAAAGTGTTAGGAAATGACCTTTGGTCTGAGGACTTGTAACAAATTATTTTATTCTGTAACAAAATTTGCAACTTAAAAAGGGTCTGTCTATTTTAGGGAGACATTAAAGTGCTCTCAGCTTATGTCTATACCACTAAGATACTCCAGCAGGTGCAGTGTGAGTTAGCCCAGAATGTGACGTGATAAAAGCAAATTTCACAAATATCCAAGTTATCTTATCTGTGCTGAGAAGCACTAAACGGTATGTATTTGCTGCCTCAAGTTGGCTCAGTTTTGATGATTCCTTATTACTCCCCATTTCATGCTGTATATGCAACTTTCCTTGCTTTACATTGCAGAGTGCTCCCTGAAATCAACAGCCCTAACTTTCAAGCAATATAGTATTGAAGATGAACTAAGAATTCTCCTGTAGAGTTTAAGTCTGACTCAATATATCTTTTTTTTTATTAATGATTGTGATTTTTTTTTTTTTTTTTAGAATCTAAGCCCCATTCCCAGGTTGAACTTGATTTTTTTTTTTTTTATAGCTGTTGGATCAATTTATAAAACAGATACAGAGGCAGCCCCTTAAATCAATGGTGCTTTTTTTGAAGCACTCATGTCATTCAGAGTACTTGTATTGGGTTTATGTGGCAAGGGTTTGGTAGTGGGGTTGCTGCAGAGCAGCCTCTGTGAGCAGAGCCCAGCAGCTGCCCCATGTCAGATCAGAGCCAGCTCCACCTTGCTCCACAAGGGACCTGCCACTGGCCAGAGATGAGCCAGTGAGTGACGCTGGTTGTGCCTCTGTGACAACAGATTTAAGAAACAGAAGAAACACTGCACATTCCACATTCCCCTGTGCTGTTGTGGTGTTTTAACAGCTGATGGGCAGCTTGCTGTGACAGGTTTATGTTAGTGGTCCAATCTAGTCAAGTTGCTAGGCCTCACCATATCAAAATCCTAGCCACTGCCGTCTATTATGGAATATCCCTCTGGTCAGTTTAGGTCAGCTGTCCCAGCTATGTCCCCTCCCCACCTCTGGCCACCCTCAAAACGCTGGCCTTCCAGAGGTATGTGTCTGGGGTAGCTGTAGAGACCGACTGTCTCTTGATGCTGTGCCAGCACTGCTCAGCAATAGCCAAAGCATTGGTGCAATATCAACACTGTTCTAGCTACAAGTGCAAAGCACAGCACTATATGGGCTGCTGTGGGGACAGGTAACTCCATCCCAGCCAGATCCAGTACAACCGCCACCCTTTATTCCATACCATATGATATCATGCTCAGCAATAAAAGTTGTGGGGAGGAAGGAGGAGAAGGGAGGACTCTTGTTGTGAAAGCGTTGGTCTTCTTGAGCAATCACTTATGTGGATTGAGGCCCTGTTTCCCCAGATGTGCTTGTGATCGGGAAGTAGAGAATAATTTTTTTGATCCCTTTGCTTCCATGCAGCCTTTGTTTTTTTCCCCCTTTCATTAATTGATTTTTTTTTTTCTCCATTGTATTTTCCCCCGTCCTTCGGAGGAGGGGGGAGTGAGACAGTGGTGTGGTGGAGTTTAGCTACCTACCAGTGTGAAACCACCACTCTACATCTCTTTGTTACTGCATAACTGGACTTCATTCTGATTTGCAAAGCTCGTCATTCCCTTTTTGTGTGATATGGCTAATGAAATGAATTATTCTTATTCCTAAACTTTTTCTGGCCCAATTTTGAAATTCTGTAAAAGACTTGAAGGGAGCAGGCTATGGGTCTAATGAATTGTTCTTCTGGAGCCAGGGAAAATCAATGGACCTCTGTCAAACAATTACAGATGTTGTCTCAGTAGACAAGTCTTGCTTTCCCAGCTTTCTCACTTTCCATTTCTAGAATTCAGCATAGGGTCTTCATGCACAGTGAAACAAATTTAAATGAATTAATTTTAAATGAAAAATGCAGTGGTGACGCATAGTGCACACAAAAATGCTTAATCCAACTACCTTTAGGAATGCCTAGAAGTTCTGTTTTGCCTACATGGCAAATATTACACTGTTCTTCATGGGTGTGGATATGTTTGATAGAGGATCATCACAAAATTAAAGTTAATAACTTTAAAACTATCTCCTGAAAACCTGTTTTTCTGTTAATATAGTTATGACACTGTGAAGTCTGGCACTGAAAATAATCATTTTTCAAGAAATCTTTATAACCTTATAATTTTTCCTTTTTTTTTTTTTTTTTTTTTTTTTTTTTTTTTTTTTTTTTTTTTTTTTTTTTTTTTTCTTTTCCCCTAAACTCTTTTCTTTTCTATTTGGTCAGCTGCTCCCCTTCTATTCACACGTGTAAGAAGTTTCAAATGTTCATTGTTGGCTTATCCAAAGAGGAATCAGAAGACACATAAATACATTCAGACCTGAAATGCCTCAGTATGTCCATACCGACACCTCTACATTCCCTTTTTGACAATCTTCCAGAAGTGCAATTGAAAAATATAATACAGACTGAAACTGGATTTTCTCCAGCATTAAGGATATTCAGAAGCAGGTTTTGATTTGGACCTATTTTGTCAGTTATGTTAATGGCATTTAATGGGATTTATGTATAAGATACATAGATTTTTTTTTTCTTTGTGGGACATTTGATTAAATTAGAAAAAAATACTAATCTAAAGAGTGATAAAGATATTAAATCAACTGTTATTTTACCTTTCAATTAGAAACTGTAAAGTACCTTTGAAAAAAATCCTTGGCTACAGCAACACAAATTCAACAACAATTTTTCTTTTGTCATTTGGTTAATGATTAAATAATTGCAATGTATGATATTTGTCTTGGTTAGTTTTAAGAGAAGGAAAAATATTTCACAGTAGAAATTGGCTCCAAGAAAAAAAATCCAGAAAAAAAAATATATTTATTTTTTATTTGTTGAAGAAAATTGATGAAAAATCACTAGTTTAAAAATAATGTAAGCTGTAATCACTGTTTACATTCAGATAAATTACCCATCTATTGATTGATCAATCAATCAGTTGATAAATCAGTGTAGAATAAGCTGTATAAATGCATACAGTTTCCCAAGGCTTTTTATCTTTTTAAAGGTATGCAACATCTAGTGACTAAGAAAAATTTCCCTCCTAATTTCTTTCTCCTTTGACTTTAAAAAATAATAAGAAGAAATTTCCAGTACCAGAAAACAATATCTGCTGTTAATCAGCTGTAATAATCTTTTCTTCAGAATGCTAACTAATATCAGACAGTGAAAATGAGAAAATGTTTTAAAACTGATTTAATAATAATTGAAGCAAAATGAAGCATATAAGTATACCCTGAATTTGCAGATTCTAATTCTACTAGAGTTATTTTCTGTCCATTACAGAAAATTATATTGAACATAGGATCTAAGAAGTTAGACATTTTCTATGAGAGCTAAAAGAAAATATCTTCAGCAAAACCCACGAGGATGATGGAAAAACAGTTAACCACAATTTACGTCAAATAACCTGATTAAAAACTGTCAGATGTTTATGGAAAGCTTCCAATAATTTTGAGAAGCTTTGATAAAAATCATAAATGGGACCTAGACCTTTGGTAACATAGATGATGAACTCTTGACTTCTAAAAATGGCAGTGTCTGTGCAGAGGACAAATAGTCATTGTAACTGGCTGCTAGATGAATAGACATTATTGTAATGTGTCTATTCTATGGTGGACTCCAGTCTCACTTAGTACCAAATCCATCTTCTCTAATTGCTTAAAGATGAAAATGGGTGCATTAAGTCTTTGGATAAAATAAATGTAAATGTTAGTACATTATATTTGTTATTATGGTAATTACAGCAGAAAAAGATCTGATTCTTTTTCAGACATCAAGGAGTGGAAGAATCTTGTTTGTCAACTATGATATTTCAAATCAAGAGGCAGTTTTAAAGAACCACTTTAATAAAATAATATAATAAAAATAATGTTTTTTAATTATCTTCTCTCACAGAAATGTTGATAGAAGATCTATCGAGAAAAATGAACTAAGGTATTTTTATAATATCCATCAGAAAATATCTTTTTTACTTTTCAAAAAGCTGAAGTAAATAAAGTAAAGAAACAATCAGTGAAAAGTTTCTCTAATTTAATTAGCTTGCAGAACACTCTATGTGGTTCTAGTTTACAGATCCTAAATGTAGGATCCATATTTTTTCAGACATTAGTTTTTGAAATCTGTCTCTGAAGAGTGGCAATAATTTTCCCAAATTCATTTTGCTGATATGACATATTTTGGACCCAAAATTAGTTATCTTCTCTCTTAGTTATCTCCTATCTGAGGAGATAACTAAATGCCTTAGTTTAGTCCCAATCTGTTTTTTTTTTTTTAATTAAGATGATCAACAACGTGTCAGTGGCGATGTGTCTTTTTAATGCTGATTCCTCTTTGCAGAGACACAAAAAATACATTAACATTTGTCAACAGACCGATCATGTTTTCAACTACCTGTTTCCGTTTTTTAGCTTGCTTTTCCTTTTTAGATGTATCTTTATCTTAATGCAAGCAAAGAAGACAGTCCATGGGATAGACATCTCAGTGTCTCCATGACGAGTTTCACCGTAAGCTTCTGGTTTTCAAAGTGACATGTGAAGATTAAAGAGATTTAACTTGTCTCAAAAATATCTTTATAACTCACATCAGGTATCCATAAAACATTCAGCAAACCTAAGTCAGTGACACCATACAGCTCTTCCTTAAGGTGTTTGCAAAGAGTTCCTCACCATTTCNTTTTCCCCCCTTTTTTTTTTTTTTTTTTTTTTTTTTTTCCTGCTTGTTGCACCACTATGTTATTTCAAAATACACCATTCATAATCTCTTTGGAGGGGATGTTGCTTCATTCTACCTACACACCCTGCATGATTGGGCCATAATCCTTCACTGATGTCTTTGGACACTATTATCATTTAATAATAATTGTAATTTTATTTGCAAATAATTAATGTAATTGCCATTACTTACCACAGAAACAAGACTACCTATGGAGTCTCAAGTATGTGATCCATAAGTAACTACTCACTATTTTACAGTATTACATGAAAAGAATGTTAGATCACCTTAAAAATTTCTCACGTGAGAAATGTGACTTAAACAGATAAAACCTGAGCTTCACTTTTTTTTTTTTTTTTTTTGGTAGGGTCATATCTGTGTAATGTATTCATGTTTTTGATACTACAGACCACGATGAAATAACTGTGGCAACTGGATAATATTGCCAGTTTATCTGTGTAAAGTGTAGCTATTATCACAGATAAAGAGTGGTATAAAATCACTTGAAGTGGAGTAGGACACAACACCAGAACTTAAACAATAAGTGTTATCATGGAATTCCTGTATATATAGATGTCTACATATCAACCAGTTACCTGAATTCACTTTGAAGTGAATGAGAGCAATTAGGCATTGTAATGATAAGATGCATATGTGAAATTTTAGTATTCGCTGTTGGATGAGATGAATTGAGATGTGGAAACACCCATCTCCTTCTTTTAACTACTGTAAGAATGTTAGTAGATTTTCAAAGGGATTTTCACTTCACTGTTTGCTTGAACTGAAAGAACTATGACCTCAAGACTTACTTCAACTTCCTACTTTGCATACAAAAAAATTGAAGATTAGTGTCTAAGGAGGAGAAAACAATTACTTACTCTCTTCTGCTTGCATCTGGAGCACTGATGAAAAGGACAAAAGTTTAAAGAGCTATTTTTTTAATCTAGGACAGAAACTGTCTTGAATATCAGTCTATAATTGATTAGAAATTGAATATATCCTCAAATATGTTTTATATACATGTATATTTATACATACACAAATATAATAAGTTTATTTTTCCTTTTTACAGACATTTTAAAGGGCAAATTATCTTTTTCATCTAACTTTTTTATCTCAAATATTTTATTTGGTTCACAGAATCACAGAATCACACAAAAATGGTTCACAAAATTTAACCACAAAAGTTGACAAAACAACAACAACAACAACAAACAGAAGAAAAAAAACACCACCAACAAGGAAAACATTCAAATTTTCAAGACTGTTATTGAAAAGGTCATTCTTCCCGTCAAGGTTGAACCACCGCCCTTACTTGCCTTAATGTAGAGAATAAGTGTTCCCCATCCCTGCTTTTTT
>VXAA01003764.1:110789-123156 GCA_013399115.1 Anseranas semipalmata | reverse complement strand
TTTCAGGAAAAAAAAAAAAAAAAAAAGTAAATTGCAGCTCAGATTTTGTGTACTTGGTAATCCGGAGTGCTATAAGGTTATCTCTGAGATATTAACTGTACTGCACTTAAATTTCCAGTGATGAAATATGCTATTATGAATTAAAAATATGGGCATGTGAACATTTCAGGCATAATTTCCTTCCGTTCTGATTGGTTTATATGTATGTATAAGGATAAAGATTCACAAGAGATGTACAATTAATTTATTTCCAACTACTGCACTAAAACTGGACAGCAATTTCTTTGACTTTTGATGTGATGCTGTTGCTATGGAATAAATGACACTGAGCGATACTTAAGAATTGTCATTCTGGTGTTTATCTTTGGTTCAGAGCACTTAGATATCTATTTTCTTTGCAAGGCCAAATTACCTCTCCTTTTATACATATGCATAAAAAGATAAGATATTAAATGGAAACCAAATGAGCAATAGTCATTGTTGATTTATTTTACTTAAATTAGAGAGCTTCACATCTGCAATCAAAAAAGAATAAAAATATGATAGTGTTATGAGGCGCTTTGCACAGCTTAATGCTCTTATTGTCCTTGCCACTCTGTATAATCAACATATTTCAATCTGTGCAGAATTCAATTTCCTTTTCTCTCTGGTTTGGAAACAAAGGACTGTAGATTGCATACTTTCTGATTTTATTCAATATATTGAAAGAAAATATTTTTTCATATCAGTGATACTACTCGTATTCCATGAATGGTTTTGTCTGGGATGGGGTTAAATTTCTTCATAAGTAGCACATATGGTGTTATGTTTTGCACTTGTGACCAAAACACTGTTGATAACATACAGATGTTTTAGCTATTGCCAAGCAGTGCTTACACAAAGTCAATGTCTTTTCTGCTTCTCATACCGCCCTGCCACTGAGGAGACTGAGAGTGCACAAGAAGCTGGGAGGAGACACAGCCAGGGCAGCTGACCCAAGTGGACCAAAGGGATATGATGTCATGCTCAGCAGTAAAAACTAGAGGTAGAAGGAGGAAGGGGGGACATTCAGAGTTACGGATTTTGTCTTCCCAAGTAACACATGATGAAGGCCTGCTTTCCTGGAAATGGCTGAACATCTGCCTGTGGATGGGAAGTAGTGAATAAATTTGTCACTTTGCTTTGCTCGTGCACACCGCTTTTGCTTTACCGCAGATAACCTACAACAATGAAAAATTAAAAATAAGAGTTCTTGTATTTTTCACTCAGCCTTAAACCTTTGACTCCTCAGAGGCTTTGTGAACATTCAAAACTATGTCTTAAAATGAAGCAGTGAATCCATATCCGGATAAGAATTGAGTGATTCAAAGTCACCCAGAATAAAAATATCTGAACATTTTTATTGGACTCCCAACCCTGAAGTGTCTCCAGACTTGGTACTCAAGTACTCCAGTACTTGGTACTTGTTAACTACAACTCAGGGAGTTGTAGTTAACAGGTATCATAATACAAGGAATTAACCATGTCTTCTTAATCAGACAGATATGTACCTCTATTTTTCCACTTCTTCGCAGTTTTACATGAAGTCCATTTTAGTCAATGGGACCTAGTTAATGTAGCCAGTATGTATGCTCTTAATATCCATGGCCTGATTGTACCCAGGGTAGAATTCATGTCAGCTATTCCTCTGTACTAAGTTTGACTTAGATGGAGTTTGTTGAGATGTTAAACCTTATAGCCTGGTCCAAAGAGACAAAGGGTGGAAACTGTAATGGATATATGTTCAAAACCATAGTAACCCATGATTTGAGTTGTATCTTAGACCAAACACAATAGGAGGGTGAGCCTTGCAAGAAACCAGGCAAGTGCAGCGATAACCCAACCTGAACTGGCTTTGGCACCCAGTAACTCAATACAACACATGGCCACTCCTGTCCTGAGTGGCCACCATAACAGATGGAGCCCAAGTCATGGAGTAAATGAACTCAATGGACTTTTATGGACATTTGATGTACATTGAGTGGGAGTGGCCCATAGACTAAGGGAATGATATGTGAGTATATATAAAAGGATGGAGAGGGGTGTGGTGGTTGATGAGAATGTATTGTATAGCATAAGACTTGAGCATGACACAAAAGGTATGGGATAAGAGGTAGATGTTGTACTGAGTCCCATACAGGAGCAGGCACTCTGGCAGGAGCTGCCACCGTGGGGGACCCATGTTGGAGCAGTTTGCTCCTGGAGGATGGACCCTGTGGTACAGGCACATATTGGAGCAGTTCTCAAAGAGCTGCAGCCTGTGGGAAGTCCATGCAGGATCAGTTCAGGAAGGACAGCATCCTGTGGGAGGGACCCCATCCTGGAACAGGGGAGGAGAGTGACTGTGAAGGAGCAGTAGAAACAAAGTATTATGGACAGAATGCAGCCCCCATTCCCCATTCTCCTGTGCCACTTGGGGGGAGGAGGTAGAAGAAGGAGGATGGGGGAAGGTGTTTTTAGTTTGCTTTTAGTTTCTCACTGTTCTAGTCTGCTAGTGATAAGCAATAAATTATATTAATCTCCCTATGCTGAGTCTGTTTTGCTTGTGGCAAAAATTGGTGAGTGATCTCCCGTCCTTAGAATCATAGAACCACAGAATCATAGAATGGCTTGGGTTGTAAGGGACCTCAATGATCACCTAGTTCCAACTCCCCTGCTATGGGCAGGGATGCCACTCACTAGATCAGGTTGCCCAGGGCCTCACCCAACCTGCTCTTGAACACCTCCACGGATGGGGCCTCCACAACTTCTCTGGGCAACCTGTTCCAGCCTCTGAGGAAAGAATTTCCTCCTAACACCTAATCCAAATCTCCCCTCTTTTAGTTTAAAACCATTCCCTCTTGTCCTGTCATTCTCTGCCTGAGTAAAAAGTCACTCCATCTTTTTTATAAGCCCCCTTTAAGTATTGAAAAGTTGCAATAAGGTCACCCCGGTGATCCCGGATGTTCAGCCTTCTCCCAGCTCTCTCGGCATTTCTTCATAGGAGAGGTGCTCCAGCCCTCTGATCAACTTCGTAGCCCTCCTCTGGATCTGCTCTAACAGGTCCACATCTTTCTTGTGCTGGGGGGCCCAGACCTGGATGCAGTAGTTCAGGTGGGGCCTCACAAGGGCAGAGTAGAGGGGGACAATCACATCTCTCAACTTGCTGGAACCTCCTCCTCGACCTTATCTCAACCCTTGAGCCCTTTCCATCGTATTTTCTCACCCTTTTCCTTTGAGGAGGGGAAGTGAGAGTGGTTGTGGTGGAGTTCAGCTGCCCAGCAGGGTAAAACCACCACACGTCATGAAAGGACATTCAGTTCATTAAACAGGACTTTCCCCTTGTGAACCCACGTTGGCTGTGACCAATGACTATGCTGTCTTTCAACTGTTTTTCAATAACTCCCAGAATAATCTTCTCCATAATTTTACCAGGCACTGAAGTGAGACTGACAGGCCTGTAATTACCAAGGTCTTCTTTCTTTCCTTTCTTGAAAACGGAGACAACCTTTGCTAGCTTCCCATCAAATAGGGCCTCTCCTGATTCTCAAAACCACTGAAAAATAATGGAGAGAGTTTTCACAATATCAGCCAGCTCGTTGAGTACCCTGGGATGAATCCCATTGGGCCCCATAGACTTATATGCATCCAGCTGGAGCAGCAAATCACACACAAGTTCAGAGTTGGCTGGGAGTTTACCATTCCCAGAGCCATGGTTCTCCAACCCACGGCTCCAGGGCTCCCAGGGCCTGCCATCGGTATTGAAGACAGAGGCAAAGAAGGCATTAAATGTCTCTGCTTTGTCTACATCCCTATTTGTGAAGTGACTGTCTTCATCAAGTAATGGACCAGTGTTATCTCTGGTTCTCCTTTTGCTGTTAACATATTTTAAAAAGCCTTTTTATTGTCCCCCACAGTACTTGCCACCTCCAAATCTGAGCTTTGGCTTCACAAATTATCTCCCTCCAGTTGCAAACAGCACCTCTCTAGTCCTCCTATGTTGCTTGACCTTGCTTCCAGTGGCCATACATTTTCTTTTTCTGCCTAAGCACCTGAAGAAGATCCTTGCTGAGCCAAACTGACCTTCTGCCCCACCTGCTTGACTTCTGACACTTCGGAACTGCCTGCTACTGTGCTCTTAAGAGGTAGTATTTAAAAAGTGACCAGCACTAATGGACACCGACGTCTTCAAAAGCAGTTTCCCAGGGGACGTTACTATCTTCTTCCCTGAGCAGCCTGCAGCCTCTCTCCCCATATCCAGGACTGAAGTTTTCATGCCAATTTTCCTTCAGTCAGTGAAGATTTTAAACTCAGCTACTTCATGGTCACTGTGGCCAAGATGGCCACCAATCACCCCTTCACCCATGAGACCCTCTCTGTTTACAAGCAATGAATCTAGGAGGGTACCTTTCTTAATTGGCTCCCTTTGTACCTGTACCAAGAAGTCATCATCAAGGTGTTTTAAGAATCTCCTGGACCTGTTTGTATCAGCCGTATGGTATTTCCAGTTAATGTCTGGCAAGTTGATGTCCCCCATAAAGACAAAGGCAGATGATCAAGAGGCATCTCTTAGTTCACAGAATCACAGAATCCTCCAGGTTGGAAGAGACCTTCAAGATCACCTAGTGCAACCTATGACCTAACACTAACAAGCCCTCCACTAGACCATGTCGCTAAGTTCTACATCCAAACGTCTTTTAAATACATCCAGGGATGGTGACTCGACCACTTCGCTGGGCAGCCTGTTCCAACGCCTCACAACCCTTTCAGTAAAGAAATTTTTCTTAATATCTAACCTAAACCTCCCCTGGCACAATTTCAGCCCATTCCCCCTCATCCTATCACTTGACACGTGGGAGAAAAGACCAATCCCCACCTGGCTACGGCCTCCTTTAAGGTACCTGTAGAGAGCGATAAGGTCGCCCCTGGGCCTCCTCTTCTCCAGGCTAAACAACCCCAGCTCCCTCAGCTGCTCCTCATAGGACTTATTCTCCAGACCCCTCACCAGCCTTGTTGCCCTTCTTTGGACATTCTCCAGCACCTCAATGTCCTTCCTGTAGTGAGCGGCCCAAAACTGAACACAGTACTTGAGGTACGGCCTCACCAGAGCAAATGAGATTCTTAAAGAATTCCTGTTCCTTAAAGAATAATTCATTGGTGTTGTCATCCAGGCTGTGTGGCCTGTAGTAGACTCCCACAGTGATATCTGTTTTATTTGCTTGTTCCTTAATCCTTACCCAGAGGCTCTCAACTGTGTCATCAACAACTGCAAGCTCCATACAATCCAGCCCCTCCATTATATACCGTGACACCTCCCGCCTTGCCTGCCCTTCCTATCCTTTCTGAAGAGCCTATATCCACCCATTGTAACACACCAGTCACAGTACTCTTCCCATCAGGTTTCACTTATGCCAATGACGTCATACCTCTGCGACTGAACCAGGGCTTCTAGTTCCTCTTGCTTAATCCTCATGCTGCGTGCATTCGTGAAGAAACATTTCAAATATTCTCCAATGTACCCAGCACCATATGCTGTCCTATAGCTCATCACTTGTGAGCCTGTTTTCATCCCTTACCCCCTTCAAATCTAGTTTAGAGCTCTTTCAATAAGCCCTGCTAACTCCTGTGATATAGATGCCTTCACTGTAGGAGGCTATAGATTAAGACATTTAAGTTTAGGTGTCTTCCTGGAAGTACCTATATCAGGCACAGGCTTGATTCAGTTTCCTAAACATAAGGCATCTAGCATTATTTGAGATATTCTAGAGTATCTGAGAAAATCTGCATGGGTTTGGCAGCTATGATAGGTTTACATAAAACCATGCTCTTCTGGAAAAGCAACTGGAAAACAGGCATATGACAGTAGAGTATGTAAATGTCATCAGATTCCTACATTTAGGCAACTGAATGAAGCTGTAAGTGTCCAAATTCCTGTGAAAGTTAATGGAGGTCTACAGCCCACATATCCATTTTCAGCAACTGAGTCAAGATCCAGACATCAAATATTAAGGAAATTTAATTCTATGCAGGGAAACATTCCAAGAGCCCTGTACCAAGAAGCAGGAAACATAAAAACCCTGGCTCAACCACCATCAAGATTCCCAGGATTAGAGGTGTATCAGAAATTTTTGAAGTTTTGAACCAGGTTTCTCATGAGCTAAATCTCTCAGAGCTTCCACTAGAGCAAAACAGAAGACAAAATTCAGGAATTCAGAAATATTTAAAAAAATTCCTTTCTGCAGTTCATCTGTTGTTCATGCTTTATCTGAAAATGCTAAAGCTGTCATTGGAAAACCTTGTTCTGGAGTTTCCTAATTTATTCCTTTCCCACTGTGGGTGTGGCCTCACCAGTGCTGAGTAGAGAGGAAGGATCACATCTCTTAACCTGCTAGTAATGCCTTTCCTAATACAGTCCAAGAGTCTATTGGCTTTCTTTGTTTTAAGGGCAGTTTATGGGCTCATGTTTAGCTGTTTCTTCAAACTGCTTTCCAGCCTGTTGGCCTGCAGCCTGTACTAGTGCCTGGGGTTATTTATCCTCAGATGCAGGACTTCGTATTTCCCTTTGTTGAACTTGCAGACATTCCTGTTAGCTCATCTCTCCAGCCTGTTAAGGTTCTTCTGAATGGCAACCATCTGGACACAACCATCATCAGCTTCTCCCCAGCTTTTGTAGTCTGCACACTTGCTGAGACTGCACCATTACATAGGTCCGATTACTCCATCCCATGTTAGACTGTAAAGGGAAGCAAAACTGGATGGTGGGCTTTGAGACTATTTGCTCCCACTATTTGCTGCTCTTCCAATTGGTAGGTCCAGATTAGGAGCAAGACTGAGCATGTTATTCTGAAGATAGATCTTGTTCCTTTTCTCCATGTAATCTGATCAGAATTCACTAGTGAACATGTACACAACTGCATGCTTGTGATCCACAAGCCCACACACATCCATGAGACCCTCAAACCCTTAACCAAACCTGAATTCTGTCCAGGATTCATGCCCAGATCTCAGGCCCCAATATCCAGTCTTCAGTTTAAATCTTGGATCTTTCCAAATTCTGGTCTCCTGTTACTCACAGGCTTGAGTTCAGCTTGAGTTTGCTAGTGAATCATGTTCTTCCCTCTGCCTGCTTCCCACCCACAGAATGGAGGGCAAGAATAGAGAAAATGGCACAAAACAACACACAATAAATGGGCAAGAATAAGATTTAGTAAGAAGATACAAAGAAGATACAATGGACTATGGTGATCAGGCACGGGACTGGACAGACCAATGTCCTGACCATCAACTCATTTATAGAGGACCAGTCTCCTACTTCCCCTCCTTGTTTTCCCACTTGTTATTCCGAAAAAAACACCTTGACCCCTCCCACCCCCAAACATTTTTCCTGCTAAACATTCACAGATTCACAGATTCATAGAATTATAGGGGCTGGAAGGGATCTCCAGAGATCATCGGGTTTCAGCATTAAGTTTTTCATATGTCAACAATCCCCTTAGGACATCCCATTATACATTTTACACAATCCCACAAGATCTCTCAAATATTTCATAAGAAGTCTGCTTCTTCTCACAAGGTCTATGATAATCTAGTTCACCTCCTTCTTACCAGGTTACACTTAAGGAGTTCCTTCGGTGGCTCATCAGTCAGTGACTTAAGAGTTGTGGTCCATCTTATTGTCTCTGTCACCTACTACCCATTAGATTTTGTGTATTGATGTGTTTATTTTTTACGTTTCCTCCCTTCTAATTTTTGTTGTTGTTGTTGAACAACTTTAAATTATCTTTCCTCCCAAATAGGAAATGCTTTACATTTCAGGTAACCACATATTCTTTACATTACACATATTCCTACATATACAGTCAGCTCAAGGGAAAGAAAGCACCATCATGAGTTAGGTGCTGATCTTCTCAGTACGTTGAGATATGATACATATATACATAATAAACACTGAAGGGTAGCCAGCATATCAGGAACTGCTGATATATGTAAATACTGAAAACACTTTTCAGATTAATTTTGTATTTTAGATTCTCCAGCACAATCTTTTCTGAGTGAAGACTTACTTTTATCTTAGTAGAGGACCAAAAGACACATCATGTCACACTCTCCTTCCTCTAATTGAAAATACATCCTTACACACTAGCATTTTTATCTTCCTCTTTCTGTTATTGCCATGTTCAAAAATAGAAGTTTGTTTCCATGCTTATCCCCTGTGACATTTCAAGATACAGTGGGAAAAAGTAATAACAAGTAAACTGTACTGACAGGATGATCTCTTTAAATATAAAGTCATAGCTGTACTGATCATTTGCTAACAGGAACCTGTCCCCACTGACATATTATAATTGCTGTTTTGTAGCTTGTTGCATTAATAAGAAAACAAACAAACAAAAACTGTAAAGAAAGAATATAAGGGAATTACAGAAAGTAATGGAGAAGTCAAATTAAACAAAAATCATTATGATAAGATTTATTTCAAACGTAACTGAACCGACATGAACTCTGGGTTAATTGACACTTTAAATGATAGAGCTGGTGACTGCAAATAGTAGAAAAGATGGCTGCTGCTTCATAAGTGTCATGATCAGGCTTTTTAAATTGGTGACAACCGTAACTCAGTTCCAGAATGAAGTTTACAGTTCAATGATAATCCCTGACAGGTAACAGATCTTGTCTCTGACAGTAAAAATCTTTTTTGTACTCATTACTTTTTTACTTCTACCCATATTGGGTTTTATTCCTTTCTTTTCTCTCTCTCTCTCTCTCTTTTTTTTGTTCTCCCATTTGGCAAGGTATGAAAAATGACATCCAATTTTCTTTTAGGCAGCACATAAATAAGCCCACAAAGTGTTAAATCTTAACAAGTCCACATACTTCTGCCTCTATCTTCTGCAGTATAAGCATAAGTCTTAGGACAATAGTTTCTGAGTTGGGATGGAAGAAATGATTTAAAATATCACAAAATATTGTGATACAAGCTGAGTTTTAAAGTAACATAAATTTATATCTAACATTCCTTCTCTTAATTTATGACAGTGAAAAACAGTGATGAAAGTAAAGTACAAGGAGATCAAAAATGTGCTTTCAACATGTTTCTCTACCAAATGTATAAACAAAAATATGGAAAATGCCAAAGACTGTCAGACATAAAAAGAGAACATTGCTTAGGGAAATTCATTTTTGACTAGATTGGTGCCATGTTTTTAGACTAAAAGGATTTTTAAATGTTTATTATTTCTTTATGATTTAAAAAAGATGCTAATATGATGCCTATTAAAGCATATAATTCTGCGAGCTGTGACTTGTATAATTCCCATTACTGCTAATAGCAGTTACACACATAAATCTCCTCTGATCTGAAGGGAGAAAAGATCTCCAGTTTTGGAAATGTATATTACTTAAGTGCTAGACTATAGCTAGTCTTCAGGAATCATAACACTTCACTGAGTAAATTTCCATTTAAGCATTTCATGATGGTGAATTTTTAACTTCTCAAGCAAAAACCCTCTTCTTAGTTCACAGTTTTGATTTCCAGTTCTGTTCTGAACCATTACTGTCATTACTAATCTGGTTCAGGTAAATGATTACATAGTTCTTGTCTCTGAATGTCATTTCTCTAAAGTAAAGGTAAGGGTGCACAAAATGTTGGTAGCATGATCACGTCTCTGTTTAGTGAAGTTCACCAAAGTAAAAATATGCTGGGAACAAGAATAATATCTTCCAATCATTCACGCATGGCAGAAAACCTCATATAAGACAGAAGTGTATTGTGAGGTATCTGCAGTATTTTTTCCAAGTCTTTCCCTTGGGGTCTGACTTTGCAGCCCAGTGGAGTAAAACAAAACAAAACAACAACAAGAAACAAATGAACAAACAAAACACAACCTTTTGTGCTAAGAAAATGGCATTGCTAGTTTTTTGGGCTTCTTCATTTTTGTTTTTTGTTTTTCTTTTGACTAGCCAGTTTACAGGTCGAGTATATTTTATATTTCAAGTAACATCTTTCTAGATTTGTCAGAAAGCTTGAAGAAACTAATATCTAACATCAAGAATCAGGCATTCTTCTTTCCTCTTTTCCAGAATTACAACAATAGCCACCACTGGCAGTATTTATATGACTGCAGTTATACAAAACTGCAAACTCAAATCAGTTTACTTTTGTGAAATATATCTTTCCTATGCAGCTACTTTCTGCTCAGATAAGAATTTCCATTTTAGAATCTTTTTATATTGATGCACGCTGAGGGACTTGATTCTTTATTGTCCGCCATGAAATAAATGTGCAAAAACAACATTAAGAGGAAAAAAATTAGATTTATCTTTTTGACTTGGTACAAGCTGGCATAATCTAAGTGCAGAGCCCTGATTTGGGAATGAATTATCTGATAAAATTTTGATCCCAATTTCTGTATATATTTCTGTAGTACAAAACATCCTATTTGGAATGGGTACAATAAGGATTTGCAATCTTTTCTTCATGAGTGCTGTCTTTTCTGGTCTTTTCCAGTTAGGAGCAGAGAAGGCTTACAAAGAGAGCAGCAGAGGAGTTTCTGACTTAGGACTGTTCTCCCATAGAGAAAGGCCATAGTTTTTTGCTGCCTTTAAATAAAAGTCCTGTTCCTAAGATTGTTATTTCCAGTTGTTTCAAAGATTTCAAGAACCCATTAGTACTCAAGGAAATATACAAGCTGTTCAAAGCTCGGTGCCTTGAGGTGCAGTTCTCCTGAAACTGAGTTGATCCATTGGAAGATGAACTGTAATAATTGACATATTAGGGGATATCATGTCTCCTCTCTCTTCTCCAGAGAGCATAGAATACTCACTTCACACTAAGGGGAATAAGAGGATGTTTTAATGATGGAAAGTTTCATGATGCTGCCATAGTTGCTTTCAGAATTAACAGCCATTTCTCAAGGGCAGATAACCAAACTAATTACATGCAACCAAGGAAACCTTTGATCAAATGCAAACAATTCCCTTTAACGATAATAAGATAATACTTAGACACAGGGCAGTACAGTTTAGGAGATCAGAGTGGTCAGTACTAAGCACCTGATTCTTAACCAGTGACTACTGTGCAACTAGTTTTTTTTATGGTAGTGTTATAGACACTTTAAAGACAGCTCCATTATGCTGTCTGATAAAACAACTTCATTAGGCTTTTTCATAACTATAACAGTAATTATTTGTTGGTCTGTCTAGCTCTGTGCTCTCTGGTTTCATCTTGTTCCTGTATTTTCAAGGCTTCTACTATTTTGCACTCCTGGGGACACATGCTTCCATTGTAAATCAATGTGGCTGAATAGAGTAGATGTTTCAACTTTTGCACGTATTTACCCCCTTAAGAAAGTTCTGAGAGTAGAAATGAAAAAATTGAAGATACTTTTTATGGAGCTGCTATGTCCAACACAAACATTGCTTATATCAAATAGAACAAAGCTTCATTTAATTAATTTACTGAAGGTATTTGGCAATCACAGAACTTAAAATCATTCATACCAAACAATCCTCAATTCTATTTTCATGAGATAGTCTTCACACATGTATATTTTAAATTTTAAGTTATATTGCTCTTCCATTAAAAATAAAATAAAATAAAATAAAATAAAATAAAATAAAATAAAATAAAATAAAAGCATCTTTGGAGAGCCTTGACCCATTCTTTCCTGACAACTCATTTTTTAGTTCTTTTCATTTGCTATATGAGCAGCAAGAATAAAACTTCTTGATTTTTCATCTGTACCATATTGCTGGCCAACACTTGACAGACATCATATTGGTCACTTATGCCTTAGCAGACATCTCCAGAAGACAGCTATGGACTCCAAATATTCTAAATTGTTCCTTTACATAATTTGATTCAATTGTTTACTGTGGTTAGCTCTGTTCTATTTTCTTCTTGCTCCAGGCATTGCTCCATTCTTTATAGTTATATTACTAATAATAGCCTAAACAGAAGTTCACCAAATGAGGTAGACAAATGCTGATCTGAATGGATATGGTTCCTGCAGCCATCTGGCCATGATCTCATATGATCTCAAGCAAGTGACATTTAATTCATGACACTGTGGCTGAAGCTTGCTTTTCATTTTTCTCCATCCCCTATTTGAGTAAATCTACCAGTAATCTGTCCATTAACAGAAAAAATATTGACATTGCTGTAACTCACCAACACTTAATATCATAGAATTTCTGGAATTACATCATATTTGGGAAAAAAAAAAAAAAGTAGAATGTATTATGAACTTATTGTCTTGAATCAGTTGCTGGAAGATGTCCAGTTTTACTCCAAAAACACCATCACCACCGGCTTTAATTATTATGGTTGGTGGCAGTTCTAGCAGAAAGGCTAACAATGGAAAAAAAAAAA
>VXAA01003764.1:91202-105048 GCA_013399115.1 Anseranas semipalmata | reverse complement strand
ATTTTAAATTTTTAAAAAAAATTTAAAAAAAAAAAAAAAAAAAAAAGTATAATTTATCTACCTGAGACAACAAACTGTGACCGCACTGCAAATGTTTCATAGTGTTATGGTGGCCATTGTCTTGTCTGGTGATTGTTAATAAAACATTTGTGTCAGTTGATGTTGTCTGAGTCATTGAGTCTTTTCAGCCTGTTCTGGATCAGAGAGATTAAGAATCCTGGCTTTTACCTTCTTACACACACACACCACCAAAAAAGATAAAAGAAAAAAAAATTCTCCTATTTTTCTGCAGCTGTACCCTGTGGACTAATTTAGCAATCTGAAGCCAAGATGAACAAATTCAAGACTTACTCTTTATATCCATGTTTTGTCATAAATATATGGCATCTACGTACGGCATGCAAGCATATACGTACACACGTACTCATTGTCCCAGGTCTACAGCAAGTGTAATTCTTGTGTCTCCTTATCATAATAGATTTGGGTTTTGCTTTTATTTTTGAAGCCCAGGGAGAATTTAGTTTTAAGCTTCTTAGTGAGTAACATTTTAATAAGTTAAATTCCCAATGTGAAAGGGGCTGCCCTGTAATTATGAGGACTTAAATTCTACACCCTAGCTTTCTGAAGCACTTTTTAACAGATTAATACCATTTTCTACAAGACTACAAGACTTTAGATGCATTTTAAAAAAGTATATATTATTGAAACACATAACCATTACTGTAACCTTTAGGTGTCATTACCATAGGTCTTCTGAATATATGCATAAGGGTAATACTTCACAATTGTAGTCTCATAATTCTATTTCTGAACAGTGAGAATCTAAAATTAATCCATATATTTTTTCCAGGAGATAAACAAATTTATATTAATCTCATAAAATGGATCTAAAGTTTTCCTGATTATGTAAATGAGAAGTTTCCATGAAGTTGCTTTTTTTCCTTTTTTCCTCCATTCTTTTTCCCTTCTCACCCCCCCCACCCCAAAAGGAGTCCTAGAGTACTTCTTTCTTCTTTAAGATGCAATAAGAAGCAATTTTTTAATATATATTTTGTGTAGATCAGCAAGAATTAATACCTTCCCTCCATCCCCCAATTTTGTATTTAAGTTTCCGCTGTTCCAAGTTCTCTATTTAAAACTAAGGTAGTTGAAATGACTTCAATCTTCTTCTTCTTCTTCTTCTTTTTTTTTTTTTTTTCCTCCTGATTGCAGTCTGATGTTTTATTTCATCTTCCTCACATAACTACTGCACATTAATCTTTATCTCTGGCTTCAGTATTCAGAAGAATAGCTACCTTCACTTTTTGCATTTCAGTAGTTCTCCTTACGACTTAAAGGAATAAAATTCCTGTTTTGAACTACTTCTGTTTGTTTCTGCCTCTTCCAAAATACTTTATGTTTGCCAGAGGCTTTGCTTTATTTTCTTACTAGATTTTTTTTTTTTCCATTTCAGTTCCTGTATCTTTCCCCTGATGGTATGTAATATTTTGTGGAGAATATTAATAAGAAGTTTGAAGCACAGCATGGAATTATCATGAATTTTTAATAATAATAACAATAAAATAAGTGTCACAGTAACATTAAGCAGAAAAAGACCTTGTAGAATATCTGTATTTGTATTACGAATGATTACTAGTATTAAGTCATTCCTTGTCACAGTAACTAGCAGGTTCTAGAAACTTTAAGAGCTGCTACATTTACGCCTAATCACATTGAGGCACTTACTGACATAATGGTGACATCATCATTATAACCAGCCTTCTCTGTTAATTTACCAGTTTTATCCTGAAGTAGATCTCTAATTTTCAGAATACAACTGCCATATCCATATTTTTGCTATTTTCCTTCTTCCAAAGGGCTGTGTGATTTCCCCCAACACTGGCTTTCCTTTGAATTTCCCATTGAAAATTATTTTTTTCTCCATATCCTTTCACCACCTCTTCTGGATGACCTAGTTAAATAAATCAGGTTTAAATATTTTTTCTAACTTCTGCATTTTCCCAGTAGAACTCCTACTAAGGTACTGGACCACTATGTCCTATATACATAGGCAATACAAGAAGCAAACAATCAAAAGAGAGAAAGCCATTACATCATGTAGAAAATAATATAATTACACCAATTAATAATTATTTTATATTATGAATAATATAAATATTTAGAATATAAACGAATATGTATATTATAAAAATAACATAATTATACTAATATAATTATGCGAGGTTCTGCAACTGGGACAGAGTAATTCTGGGCACAGACTGGGAGACAAGTGGCTAGAGAGCAGCTCTGCAGAAAGGGATCTGAGGGTGCTGGCTGACAACAGGCTCAACATGAGTCAGCAGTGTGCCCTGGCAGCCAAGAGGGCAAACTGCATTGTGTGGTGCATTAAACACAGCATAGCCAGCCAGTCAAAAGAGATGATTCTCCTTCTGTATTTAGTGTTGGTATGGCCTCACTTTGGATATTGTGTGCACTTCTCAGCTCCGCAATATGAAAAACATGTTACAATACATAAAAGCATCAGAAGAGGGCAGCAAATTTGGTAAAAGGGCTGGAAGGCATGTCCTATGAGGAAAGGCTGAGGACACCTGGGTTGTCTATTCTGGAGAAAAGGAGGCTAGAGAGCTCATTGCTCTCTATAACTTCCTGAGGAGAAGAGGAGAAAGTATTGCCAGTGTCTTCTCCCTGGTAACCAATGATACGATGCATGGGAATGGTACAAAGCTGTTCCAGGGGAGGTTCAGATTAGACATTAGGAAAAATTTATTTACTGTGAGGGTGGTCAAACACTGGAAGAAGCTTCCTGGAGAACTGGTTGATTCCCCATGCCTGTCAGTGCTCAAGAGATGTTTGGACAATGCCCTCATTAATATGCTTTACCTTTTGTTTAGCCCTGAAGTGGTTGCACAGTTGGACTAGATGACATCTGAAGGTCCCTTCCAAATGAATTATTCTATTCTTTTAAAAAGTTAACAGTATTTATTTAGCAACTACTGTTCAAACATTTTTATTAATAGTGAAAGGTTTCAGAGCACTTTGCATGATGTAAAACATACTAGACAAAAAATATCTTTATGGAGATTAGTCTAGAGACATAAACAGGTAAGGTGAATACAAAAATGTAAAGTGATCTCACGGCAGGAGCGACTTGCAAAACAGGCAATGTGTTACTAGGTACTAGAAGGAGAGTGCAAATGCTTTCTCTCTAAAACAGTGAAGCATCACTATTTTACACATCGAATAATAAAAATGGAAGATAAAACAAATTTAGAGAGGGGAAAAAATTGCATATTATTTATCCATTAAATGAGATTGTGTAGAAAGTATATATATATTGTTTATACTATATGGGAATGAAGGGGGGAAAGAGAGAGAGGGGGAGAGAGAAGGAGAGGGAGAGGGAGAGGGAGAGGGAGAAACAGAGTTTAGGTAGCTAAGGATTGTCCCTGATGCTCTCATGCATTTCTCATAACATTTATCACTTTGGGGTTTGATTAAGCTCTCTGCATAATCTCCTCAGATTATGTTTGTATCAGTAAAAGTTGAAAATCCTTAGCATTTTAGATGAAGCTACTTTTCCCCAAGTAATAGACTGTTACTATGACAGTACTTTCCATTGGGATTTTTTTTATTTTTATTTTTGACTAAATAGAAGAATACTGTTTTTTTTTTTTAATTTCCCCTTTTAAAATAAAAAATAAGATGTGCCTCCATACTTTTATTGCCTCTCTCTAACCTCTATAATAACACAGTAACAGTTCTTAACTAATAGCTTTCTTCATCTTCTTTTCAGAGGACTGGTCCCTTAACTAGACACAACATCACACTCCCTTATTCCTTCATCATCCAAATCTTTCCATCTCAGTTACACAGTAGGTCTTCAGACCTTTAACATAAAGCAAGAAGATTGCATCTCCTCACTTACTAATGCCTATTCTAATTTGATTTACAACATGTTTAAAGAATTACCACATGAGAATTGACATTAACTTAGTCTGGGATTGATCAAGCACCCCTTTCTTCCCATGCAAACCCCTGCGACACATACACACACATACCCCCTGCAATGAGCAATCTCTCGTCTCAATTCCTGGAAGTGAAACAAATTTCTATTTCAACACCAGAAAGCCCATTTACTCCACAAGTTACTTTACAGTGACTGTGACTTTATCATAACTGAATTCAGAATCTACACTTTTCTTGTAAGACATTTCAAACCATTCACAGCATTGGGTAGGAACCCCCTCCCCCTCAAAAGAAAAAAAAAAAATTACAAGAAATAAATAGGTGTCCAAAACAAGAAAATTAATATCCATGATTTTTTATTAACTGAAATCTCATTCAGGATGTCTCAGAACTCCATTGTGAGTTACATATGACCATGCTATTACAGAGAAAGTGGGTGGCAAATCATGAATAAAACCTGTAGGTCTGCTTTTCTCTAGAGTGAAATCAATGATGTTAAAGCATACTAGACATGCTCTGACTAAACTTACCAGATCATAACTCTCAGGGATAAAACAAAGAACAAAACAAAACAAAAGAAACCCCCAAACTGAAAATATCCTGCACATTGCTAAGCCTTTTAGTGGCCGATAATTCGCAGTCATTTTTGTTGGGTTGAGGGATTTTTTGTTCTTGTTGTTTTGCTTGAGGCTGAGCTAGACTATATATTACTGTGCATTTTATCCATTTATATAGGTCATGTACAATATCGCAAAAATATGATTTTTGTCAGAAAAAAAAAAACTAGTTTATTCAAATATCAGTTCTAACTGTTCAGTCATAATTACCCCATCAACACAAGTTTCTTGTTCACAGCATTTAGTTTTCTAAAACATAGTTCAGGTGTGATTTCTTTTCTGTATTTGAAACCACTTTTTGATTTCATCAAAAGACATAATAATGGTATGGCAAGTGTCTAGAGTCCTCAGCAGTTTGGACAAAACCAGGAAAAAGGGAGTCAACACTGAATATGTTCCACCTTTCAAGCACGACCATAGAGCGCATTCCATAGGAAAGTGTACAGCAATGCTTCTAGATCCAAAAGCTAACCCCACTCCTTAACTTACATCATTTTAAATGATCGATTCTGCATCACAGCTGATATATTCCCATATACAGTAGACCAGTAGGCATGGAAGCAGATTCTTTAAGAGACACCGTAAAGACTTCGGAGTCCCAACTACTTCAAATTCACTATATCGTCAGAACACCTTTCTTTCTTGTGTCTACTGCATTTCTCATTTACAAAGAGTAGCAAAAACTGTATGTATATATATACATATATATATATATATTCTGAACTTTCCGTATGCTACCTCTAGTTGTACAGAAAACAAGGAGAGTGCAGCCCGTACTCTTACTAATTTCCTGCTTGGTAGTAGAATCATCATAACTTGTCTCATAGTGGTTCTTTAATCTCAACATAGTCAGATTAATATATATACTTATAAATAACCTTATTTACACATGAACAAAAGTCTAGGTTTAACTGAAGTGTTTACACAGAAGTAGGTAGCCTTTGTAAAGATGAGATCCATGAGACACACACTCCAAGAGAAGCTTTATAATGAGAAACCTGCCTGATGAAGGATTATTTCTCATTGTACAGCTGTCACAAACAGCAAGACACTAATCATCTTCTGCAAAAGTTTAAAAACCAACTATGCTAAATGGAAGTATAATACCCTACTTCAGATATCGATTTGTAATTAATAGTGAGGGAAGAAGAAAATATCCTTTCTTTGCAGCTACTCCTCCCACAAATTGATGATTCCAGAATTAGAATAACCGTACAGCCCAAGAGTTACTGTAATAAACGGGTAAAGCTAGATTCAACACGCATTATGTTAGAATATTAAAGTACAGTTTCAAAAAGAGTACTGTAAGGGAGTGTGAAAGAAGAGTGTAGGCTCCTTGAATCTAGTCAAGGGCCTTTTTCAATGCAACAAGGGATAAAAAGAAAGGGAGGAAGCCACCAAGTAAGAGCATATAGGGACACAAAATTGACTGACAAATAAGGGAGGCTGGGATGGGAACCAAAACTGGTCAGTCACACTAATTGATGAGGGCAGGTGGGAGTGTGGGAATTCCTGCTAATCAGATGTTATCTGATCAGAAAACTTGTCAGTTGGGAAACTCAGGGAAACCAGATACAGAGAGACACAGGCATGACACAACAAACATAGAGACAGTGACAAGAAACAAGCCTGGTCACACTAATTGATCTGCTATTGAGAAACTACAAGTACCACTTCCAGCAAGATCAACCTGTATTCGGCAATTGATTAAGATTGTGAGCCAGGGTGGGGTGTGGCCTGGGAGGGGTGCGGGAAACAGTAGAGCTCTGCAACCCAATGAGGGATGTCTTAGGGAAGAGGGAGCAGGGAGGAACAAAGAGAGTAGGCAGAAAAGAGTATAAAAGGACTTGTTGCTTGTAAAATAGAGTTGGTCAGTATGCTTGTCTGGCTGAGCCCTGTGCCTGATCACTGCAATCTTGACTGTGTTGTCACTAAATCCTTTCTTAACTCCCTGTGTAATCTCACTCTCTGCCGCATGTGTGTCAGTGCTGCAAGGGCTCAGTGCCAGCTCCTGGTGAGACCTGTGTGTGTGAGTGAAATCTGGTGCCAGCTCCTGGAGTCAGGCTGAGGTCTGGGCACCCCAGCCTGTGGTGGCAGCTTCTGGAGCCAGTGGGGTCTCAGCGCCAGCTCCTGGAGTGGGTGGGGGTCTTCAGCCTCCAGCCCCCAGGGCGCGAGCAGTGTGTGTCCCCAAACCCGCTGCTGGGGGACGGGGGTGAGTGAGGCGAGTGAGGGGCTCTGTGCTGGTGGCTGGAGCGGGGCCGTGGGTCACAGCCCCTGTGCCTGGTACTGGCTGCTGGGGGCAGCGTCTGTGTCTGCCCCAAAGCGGGTGTGCGTGGGGTGTGCGTGTGCATTCGCTGGCAAACCCCATGCTGCAGCAGCCAAAGAATGAAGGACTTGCATAGCAGGTGAGAGGACCTGGGATGCGGGCAGGGGTGCCAGGCAGGCAGGGGTGCCAGGCGGGCAGAGGGGCCCGTGCTCTGGGCACCTGTGAGTGTGCGTGTGCTGGTGAGCCTGGAGGTGTGTGTGGGCCTGCACCAGGGACCTGCTGTGTGTGCCAGCCTGAGGGGAGGAGGGGACTGGGCTGTCTGTGCTGGTGTGGTGTGTGAGCCCTGCAACTAGGTGCTGCTGAAGGCAGCACCTGGCCTATGGCAGGGTGAGTGAGTGTGGGATTGTGTGTCTGTGTCTATGTGATATGTGCTCAGCTTTGCTCTTGGTTGAACCTGTGAAGAGGAAAGAGGCAGCCGTGTCCCTCAGCCTGGGCAGAGACCCTGGGCACCATGCTGGGCTCCAGCGGCGGGGCAAAATGGTGCTGGCTGGGGTGGCTGGGGGAGGCAGCCTCACCCCTTACATCACTTGACAATTACATTACCACCTTCTACTGAAAACACTCCTATAAAACTGTTACCTGCAAGATGGGAAAAAAACTTAAACACTTAGCATCATTACACTTCTGCATACTTCCACCCTGCCTCCAAATTTCATAAATCTTTCCATTACCTCTCATTTGTTTTCCCTACCTCTTTAACACTCAAAGTAAATCTCAGAATTCTTGTGTAGGGCATTAATAAAGAATACTACTCATACAGCCTCTTCTCCTGATGGACCTTTGACACCTTAAGATCATCACAGCTCGGCTGGATCTAGCATAATAGAAAGCAATTGTCAGGAAGTAGCTAACAATCTTAGGGTTTCTCTCCTCCTATGTTGTAGATTGAATTGGAGTGGGAACAGCTACTATTTTTTTTTCTGTCCTGTAGGTAGGAGCTTCTACAGTTGTAATTTTAGCAAGAAATAAATAACTGAAGTGAAATTTCCTTTCTGTTAGAAGACATATGTTTTCTTTCATTTGTAAATAGGATTCTGCTCTTATTTAACTTGATTTATCCATTCAGCAGAGCTGACTCAGGGCTTTGCAACCAAGCAGGCAAAACTGAATTTTTCTATCCTAAATATGAGATGTTAGGTCTAGCCTGCTACTGCAACAGGAACAGAACATGATGGAGTATACTTATGTCAGGGGAAAGGAATGAGAATTGTGTCTGGAAGAATTGATTTTGTTGTTCCTGTGGGGATTTTGAGGTTAGTTATTAGTGCTGTTGCTAGAAGGTTTATTTGCTTACCACAGCACAAACTGCTTTCTGCATACGCGAGCTACTCCAGCAGCTTTCCTCATCCTAGTTGCTAGGTTGGTTTACCAGCTCTTTAAGCAACTACTTTGCATGTCTTCGTTACTGCACATTAAGTTGATAATTTCTTTTTTTCTGATTCTTCTGATAGGAAAGGTGAATACATTGTTTATTGTCCTAAATACTGTATCTTGTCGTGAACTGTAAGACTGTTATCACATTGTCCCTTAGTCTTTAGTTTCTTAGAATCCCAGACATAGGCATTTGTAAATTCAGAAGTTATTGCCTTGGTGAACCTGAAAACTCTTAGCATGGTTACTACTGTTCCTCCTAATATGGAGAAAGTGCAGTTTGAGGTGCATGCTCTAACACAGTTCTAGGTCCCTGTTAAAGTCAGCTGTGACAGGCTAAAGTTAGTGATAAATACGTCTCCATTTTCACGTAGTAGCTTAACAGTTAAAGTAGTCATTCATGAGGGGAGAAAATTGGCCACTTTTTTGTATTTCAGTTAGTCCAAGAGAGCTCATAAATGCTGTACCCTTGGTGGGTGCCAAAATCACTAGCTTGTAGAGGAATTGGAACATGCTCCATGCTCACCTATGAAAGGTGAGATGCAGCTCAGACAGCAAATAGCTCCATCTGTTTGGTAGAGGACCTGGCTGCATGATCTCATAAGGTCTCAACTTTGGGGGGTTGATTCTTCTTCCTGGTCCTGGGCAACCAAGAGCTGTGTTCACAGTTTTCTTTTTGTTTTATTTTTCTCCATGTGAAATGATCATGATGGGAAGCTAATCTAGTGAGTGTCTAGCATAAATTGCTTTTACATCTCAGAAGCAGTGCTGAAAATCTATGTTTGCATGTAAGACGTGATCGGTAGAGCTGATGGTGCTTTGATCATTTAGTATCATTAACAGCCATAAAAGTCACCAGATATTTAGAAAATAAGGATTGAGTTTGCCTCTAAGTAGAGCTTAGATTACCCAGCTACTTCTTTTCCTGGACAGTCTTCAAGTAATTTGACTTTACTGTAATGATTGTGTCAGCAAAGAGCTAAGGAAAGTAAATGCAAACACCCACCACTTCCACTGGTTTTGTGTAGTCTTAGAGACATGTCATGTAAGCAGACTGAATTGCCTCCCAACAGTTTTCTGCTGTTTGTTTGTTTTGTTTTAAGGCAGTAATATAACTATATTACTAAGTGTGCTGGATTATCCTCAGAGATCCACAATTAATACTGGTGAGACAGTACACAATTTAAGCAGGGTGAATTCCGCTCTATTTTAATTAAAACTTGGTTTAGCATCAAAATCATACTTTAGACTCCTATTAAGCTTGAATTCAGTTAGATCCAATCTCCAGATCCTTTTTTCCTTATCCAAACAGTCTCCATTGTCTGTATGCATGCACACATGCTTGATTTCTGCTTTTGATGTTGCATGATGACTGAAGTCTGCTGCCACTCCCTTGTCAGGCTGGCTGATTGAAGGAATACTTTCAGTCATCATCTACAAGCTGGCCCTAAAAAGAATAAGGCAAGGAAATGTGTACAGTAAAGGCAAGCATCTACTCCAGTGCACTACTACACTTATAAGCACAAATGGATTAGCTAGTTATATAAGGGGTGTTGCTGAATATGCTGAGTTCAATTTATAGTCACTGCAAATAAGAAAAACTTCAGTTAAATAAGATTTGATCAGGTCCACATTCTTGTGTTGTTTCTCAGATTCTGGTTCTGTTCCTTGATGGTATTAGGTCAGGACCTTCTTTCTGTCATGTTGTTCTTTCCTCTGCTACATCCATCAGTCATGCATTATAGGCTTTTAAGTGTTATGTGGAATGAATTTCTTCCATTCAGTTACAGTCCTTATTACATCTGCCACAGACGGCTGACCTTCACTTTGCATTCCCTTCCACACGTCTTCAAACTGCCTCAATCTAGTTTATGACTTAGGTTAAATGCCAGTTGTTGTTGTTGTTGTTGTTGTTGTTACAAGGTCAGCTTTTCTCATTTTCTTGCTAGTTTATCTGACTGGATAGTTTGGGGGGGTCTACAATCATCTCTGGATAACAATACCTTCCATAGTTTATGTAAAGTTTACTTATAAAATATGATATGCTTCAACCATCTGCTTTGTACTGAATTTCATGTCCTTGATTTCAGATTCTTCTTCCAATTTACCCAGTTTATGTAAAATTTTCCTTTTATTATTGTTAATGTCTTTAATCTTCTGATTTCCTCCCTGGGACATGCCAAAATGTTATAATTGTACAGATCATCCAAGTTTTTGGTGACAATGCCAATCATAAACTGAATGATTGCTTTCAGATTGTGCTTAAAATACCATTTCAGTGTGATGGGGAATTGCTACCTGTGACACTTTGGATTATTATTATTATTATTATTATTTTGCTTTTTTTTAATCAGCTGTCCTTTTGCTTTAGCTATTTACTCCAAATATATTTTCCCAGGTTTTATATGCAAGAATGATGAAAGAGATATTTTTAAGTTAAATCAAGATATGCTACATGAACACTATCTCCTTTTTCACAAGACTTGTATTGACAACTCATACGATATCCATTTTGCATGAACTCTTGAATGCTTTGAATGCTTTACTTATACATAAATGAGACCATAATTTCACTCCTAGTTCCTTTTTGAAACAGATCAAAATAACTCCCCTAATTTGATCTAAGATTCTGTTCAGTATAAAAGTGAAATATTGAATGTAGGAAGAAAAAATATTTCTTACTCAGGAAACTGCATAATATTCTTTGCAGGCTTATGGAAAAGTTTAAAAGAAAATCAAAAACAAAAACAAAAACAAAAGTCACCAAAGTTCTAAACCTGTCATTGCAGCTGTTTCTTTCACAGCCGATTTAATGCTATAAGGAACTTGCCTAAAGAGTAACTTGAAAGCAGAGAATAATCTCAAAATAGGAATCAAGATCCCTAACTGCAAATGAAACCACTGTCACCACCAAAAAAAAGAGGAGAGTATATACAATCCTTGCGGATATTTTTTTGTATTTGTCACTAAAATGTGTTCTGCCACCGTTGAACTAGCCCTTGCTTGATGGGACACCATCTTAGCTAAGCTATTTCTTTGTATCACTGACTCCTTGGTAGCTTCTCAAACTTACTAAGATAGCAATCCAAACTGATAATTACACTGCGTTTTCCCATCTTCAATATTTGATGAAAATAAAACCACAGAGTTTTTTAAAGTTTCAGTGGTTTACTAACTAAAAGAAAATTAAAATAAAAGAAACATATAATAAGTAGGTGTAATTAATAATAAAATAATTAAAGTTATACAAACTTCATTAAATCAAATACTATATTAAGCAGTCTTTATAAAAAATGTACTTTGTCCAGATAAGCCTATGAGGAAGTTCAAAAGGTAAGAAAGGCATCTGTCAGGAATGACATAACCAGAGTTGAGAATGCTTCACACTGAGGGGTAAACTACACCCTTTTGTTCCTTTTTCTGTTACTCTAAGCTACCAATGGAAAATCTTCCTAAGAAAATAATCAAAATAATTACAAAGTAAACAGAAAATTGAAAGTTATATTATAAAACAATAGTTATTTCATGCTTCTGTAAATCACTAATATTGAGAAAAGTCCTTTTCCTTAAGACTGTATTTCTATACTTTAAAAGTTTTTTCACAGATTTGTATGTTAGTCCTGAACGGTTTGACTTTGAATATAATCTTTAACACAAAAAAACTGATGACAGGAGTTTTATCAAAATAAAATGTCTTGCTCTTGAAATCACTGTCCTGGGGTTCAGCATTTTTGTTGATGGATACATCTGTCTTGCTATGTTATGGTTAAGTAGCCCTTTCCTGCATAGTGAACTTTTAAGTGGATTTTGTTTTGGAAAGCAATTTAATGTTTGCTGATAACGTTGATTGGTACTTTGTCAGTGTTAGCTTTTAAGCTTCTGTTCTGGTCTGCTTAATTTTTTGAAATAACTTATTTGATTAAGTGATGCTTTACCACCAACAGTTCAGCTGGCTTTCTGCTGATAGCTGGATTTTCTCTCTTCTGTGCTATTTTGCACTTGCTGAGTCTCTTTATCGTTAGAATTAAAAAAGTGTAGGTTAGATTCCAACCGCTCCTCTCCTCCCCCACTCTGCTGTTCCTTTTCCACATATGTCCTAACAAGTAGACTCAGCAGTTGCAATAGCAGACCTATCTTTCTAGATGAAGGTACGTTTTGGAAGGAGTTTGTTGGCCTAGTCTGTTATCTTGCTTTTCCCAACACATATTTGTCCTTTATAGTAAAGTTGTCCACTCTAGCAATCTATTTCCATTTCCAGTTTAAATATGTCTTGTACAACAAAATTTCAAAATAATTTATCCTTGAAATTGGCCATATTCTATTTACTTTGTATTTATCTTGTGATAAAAAAATTAAATATTCTAATTGAATTCAAAAGACTAACTATGAACTGGAGAAGGTTCAGCAATCTAGAGATTTCAAAAGTAAAACAGTATGGCACCCAAGAGGTAGTATTTTGTTTGAAATGAAACACGTACAACATTTATATTCTTAAATACTTCTTAGAGGTGAAGGTTGGATTTCAGGAATGAACTTTTTATATGTGAAATAAGATTATTTTAAACTGTGTATAACATGATTTGCTGAAGTATTGGAAGTTATATAGATATAACTGGAAGTTATAGATATAATTGGAAGTTATATGGATATAATTCCCGAAACAGACATGGAGAAGGCTGAAGTACTCAACAACTTCTTTGCCTCAGTCTTCACTGGCAGTCAGGTTTCCCACATCTCTGGAGGCCCTGAACTCAAGAGTGAACTCTAGTGAACTCTAGGAGTGGGCTCGGGGAGCAAAGTCCCTCCCACTGTAAGCAAAGAGAGGGTTTGAGACCACCAGATGAACCTGAACAGGTACAAGTCTGTGGGGTCCGATGACATGCATCCGAGGGTCCTGAGGGAACTGGCTGATGTAGTTGCCAAGCCATGTTCCATCACATTCAAAAAGACAGCAGTCAGGCGAAGTCCCTGGTGACAGGAAAAAAAGTAAACATCATTCCCATTTTTAAAAAGGGTAGAAAGGAAGACCCAGGGAACTACAGACTGGTGAGCCTCACATCTGTATCTGGGAAGATCATGGAACAGATCCTCCTGGAGGCAATGTCAAGGCACATGCAAGACAAGGAGGTGATCCGAGACAGCCAGCACAGCTTCACCAAGGGCAAATCATGTCTGACCAATACGGCGGCCTTCTGTGATGGAATGACTGCATCAGTTGACAAGGGAAGACCAACCGTTGTCATCTGCCTGGACTTCTGCAAGGTCTTTGACACAGTCCCACATGACATCCTGATCTCCAAATTGGAGAGATATGGACTTGAAGGGTGGACCATTTGGTGGATAAGGAATTGGCTTGAAGGTAGCACCCAGAGAGTGGTGGTCAATGGCTCTGTGTCCAGGTGCAGGCTGGTGATGAGCGGTGTCCCTCAGGAGTCTGTCTTGGGACCGGTACTGTTTAATATCTTTATGAATGACATAGACAGTGAGATTGAGTGCATCCTCAGCAAGTTTGCAGACAACACCAAGCTGAGTGGTGCAGCTGATACAACAGAAGGAAGGGATGCCA
>VXAA01003764.1:52168-68560 GCA_013399115.1 Anseranas semipalmata | reverse complement strand
GAAAGATGTTGGGGTTTTTAAAAATTTTTTTTTTTTTTTTTTTTTTTTTTTTTTTTTAGGAAGAGGACTAAAGGCAGGAACAGGAAGGGAACAAGGTAGTTTGGAGAGGAACCAGCATGCAAAAACAGAGGTAAAAAAAGATAAAAGGTGCCAGTCACATCTATGCTTTGCACCTGATCAGCGGAGTCTGCCCTTTCTTCCTGCTAATCTCCATTTCTATTTCCATGGGTGATAGCACTCTCTATTCCATGTGCATATGTGTGTATGGTTGGGGTTTAAGTGACAGCCACTACAGGTTATATAGGCTTGTGTGTCTGGCATGCCATAAGCTGAAGAAACTGGAGTTTGTACATATTGTGTGGGTGTATAAGTCAGTGTGTGATTGTTAGTGAGAAGAAAGCTGGAGTAGCCACTGAGTAAGATACGAGGCTTTAGAGATAAGTTTTAGAGTAAATCTGGACCAGACACTAGCAAGGCCAGAGGGTCTGAGAGCTGCCTACTGGAAGGACCAGAGGGTGAAAGCCAGCTAGTGGGATACTGTGGGTTCTGAGGTTGTCTACTGATAAGGCCACAGGTGCAGACCAGCTAGCAGAGAGATCCATTTCCGTGTGTGTGTGCTTATTTGTGTGGGAGGTAACTGAGAGACCAGGGCATTAGGCATTCAGCTGCTGGATAGACTCAGTGTCTAAGGCCAGTTGCTGGAGGGACCCATAGCATGTGAGTGTGTCTATGCCTGTATGTGTGCAAAGAGGTCTTGGTACTAACAACTGGAGTGGAGCTGCAGGCCTTGCTGGCTGATATGTCGGGGGAGATCTGGGATCCAAGGACCAGCTACTGGATAGCCTGAACATCTAAGACAAGTTACTGGAGGGATCTGCATTGTGTGTGTGTATATATATATATGTATCTATATATTCCACAATGACCGAATTTCACCCTGATCAGCCAGAGAGGGAAACATGAAGAGGCTGTTGATGCTGTTCATGTTTGCATGAGCTCTGTATTTTCTCTCTGTGTTGATCTGTGTGGTCAGCTGTGTATGCATGAATGTATATATCAAGTGTGTGTGCCTACTGGTAATATGTGCTCAGCCTCACCACTGGCAGTGCATAGGAACATGGAGATGCAACAACCTCAACTCTATTGGGCTACTAGATTTGACAGCTCCTAAAAGGCTAGAGGGCAGATTCAAAGCCTTTGGAATTGATTGGGAAGAATGAGTTCTGTCCTGAGAAGTTTCTTGTCTGGGTAATTCAGGTCATTGGATGGGAACCTGTGCCAAGAAGAAAAGAGAAAGGTGAGTGGTTGGTGATTTCATTCTGAATGACACAGAGGCAGCTGCTTCCCAGGGTGATCTGTTGTTCTGGGGAAGTTTTCTACTTTCAAAAATCAGAATCCATGATCTTGCAGATAGAAACTTCTGAGGCTCATCCAGTCACTTCCTGATGTTCCAGTTATTACCCCTTTCTCATCCATGTGAACACCAGCAATGTACAGAGGAAAAACTCTGAGCAGATCAAAGGTCTCTGGGGGCAAGGATGAGAGCAACAGGTTCCTGAACATTGTCTTCTGTAATCCCTCTGATAAAGGAGAGCTGGGTAGGAACAGACAGTGATGGCAGACCAATGCCTGACTGCATATGCAGTGTCAATATAAAAGTTTTGAATTCTTTGATGATTGTGCTTTATTTGATGATTAAGGAGTACCACTGGGAAGAGATGGAGTACATCTAATAGAAAGTGGGCAGAATGTGTTTGTGTATAAACATGCTAACCCAGTGCAAATGCTCTTAAGTGTTCACTGGGGGTGAACGCCAAGCCCTGAAATAGTCGATTAAAACATGACAAAAGAGGTACTTAGAAGGGTAACAGGAAGATTTTCATATTTCCTCTCAGAAAAGGAGGGAGTTCAGTTGCTTTTCTCAGGCTGTCTGTAGAACTATCATTAAGCTAATACATAGTACTTGGAAAACAAACAAGAAGAATTGGAAGGTCATGCACAGTCTGAGATCTATAAATCACTGGAATCACAGTAACTTGGTGTGATAGAATGACCTGCATGTTGTCATGGATTTGTAAAAGATAAGAAAGGAAGAAGAGGAAGGGAATTTACACTTTCTGTAAAGGAACTCCTTGGCTGCACAGAACTCCAATATAGAATTGGAGATGGTTCTGTTTTATATCTACAACTAGATCTGAGGGGAAAAATATAACTGAAAATGTTGTGGTGAGTTCTGTTGCATGCCATACGACCAAGAGGATGAAACAGATGTGGCTTTCTAGAGATAAACAGCAAAAGTCTCCTGGTAAAAGACCCTCATCCTTATGACATTATCCAGCTGTCTAGACTTCTCCTGGCAGGGTAGCATAGCTTTGTGAAAGCAATTCAGGAAGTTTTCAGATTGCATTGCTTATAATTAGCCCAGTCAGCCCATGAGTGGCTAGTGAGGATTAAAGCTCATCTTGAACATTTGTGCATGAAGAGGTGGTTGTAAATATGATTGTANTATATATATATATATATATATATATATAAGAGATGTCAGGAAGAAGCAATTCCATTGTACAGGAAGATCAGGATGATTGTATAGGAAGAAGGATGACTTTGTTAAGCAAGGAGGTTTCAATGGAAATTTAAATAAAAAAAAAGCATATAAACAGTAGAAGTAAGGACAGGTAGCAAAGCAAGAAAATAAAAGCATTGTTTGGACACTTAATATGAAATTAGGAAGGTCAAACCCAAGACAACAGTAAAACNAACTGGAGTGGAGCTGCAGGCCTTGCTGGCTGATATGTCGGGGGAGATCTGGGATCCAAGGACCAGCTACTGGATAGCCTGAACATCTAAGACAAGTTACTGGAGGGATCTGCATTGTGTGTGTGTATATATATATATGTATCTATATATTCCACAATGACCGAATTTCACCCTGATCAGCCAGAGAGGGAAACATGAAGAGGCTGTTGATGCTGTTCATGTTTGCATGAGCTCTGTATTTTCTCTCTGTGTTGATCTGTGTGGTCAGCTGTGTATGCATGAATGTATATATCAAGTGTGTGTGCCTACTGGTAATATGTGCTCAGCCTCACCACTGGCAGTGCATAGGAACATGGAGATGCAACAACCTCAACTCTATTGGGCTACTAGATTTGACAGCTCCTAAAAGGCTAGAGGGCAGATTCAAAGCCTTTGGAATTGATTGGGAAGAATGAGTTCTGTCCTGAGAAGTTTCTTGTCTGGGTAATTCAGGTCATTGGATGGGAACCTGTGCCAAGAAGAAAAGAGAAAGGTGAGTGGTTGGTGATTTCATTCTGAATGACACAGAGGCAGCTGCTTCCCAGGGTGATCTGTTGTTCTGGGGAAGTTTTCTACTTTCAAAAATCAGAATCCATGATCTTGCAGATAGAAACTTCTGAGGCTCATCCAGTCACTTCCTGATGTTCCAGTTATTACCCCTTTCTCATCCATGTGAACACCAGCAATGTACAGAGGAAAAACTCTGAGCAGATCAAAGGTCTCTGGGGGCAAGGATGAGAGCAACAGGTTCCTGAACATTGTCTTCTGTAATCCCTCTGATAAAGGAGAGCTGGGTAGGAACAGACAGTGATGGCAGACCAATGCCTGACTGCATATGCAGTGTCAATATAAAAGTTTTGAATTCTTTGATGATTGTGCTTTATTTGATGATTAAGGAGTACCACTGGGAAGAGATGGAGTACATCTAATAGAAAGTGGGCAGAATGTGTTTGTGTATAAACATGCTAACCCAGTGCAAATGCTCTTAAGTGTTCACTGGGGGTGAACGCCAAGCCCTGAAATAGTCGATTAAAACATGACAAAAGAGGTACTTAGAAGGGTAACAGGAAGATTTTCATATTTCCTCTCAGAAAAGGAGGGAGTTCAGTTGCTTTTCTCAGGCTGTCTGTAGAACTATCATTAAGCTAATACATAGTACTTGGAAAACAAACAAGAAGAATTGGAAGGTCATGCACAGTCTGAGATCTATAAATCACTGGAATCACAGTAACTTGGTGTGATAGAATGACCTGCATGTTGTCATGGATTTGTAAAAGATAAGAAAGGAAGAAGAGGAAGGGAATTTACACTTTCTGTAAAGGAACTCCTTGGCTGCACAGAACTCCAATATAGAATTGGAGATGGTTCTGTTTTATATCTACAACTAGATCTGAGGGGAAAAATATAACTGAAAATGTTGTGGTGAGTTCTGTTGCATGCCATACGACCAAGAGGATGAAACAGATGTGGCTTTCTAGAGATAAACAGCAAAAGTCTCCTGGTAAAAGACCCTCATCCTTATGACATTATCCAGCTGTCTAGACTTCTCCTGGCAGGGTAGCATAGCTTTGTGAAAGCAATTCAGGAAGTTTTCAGATTGCATTGCTTATAATTAGCCCAGTCAGCCCATGAGTGGCTAGTGAGGATTAAAGCTCATCTTGAACATTTGTGCATGAAGAGGTGGTTGTAAATATGATTGTAGATGGTATCTTCAGCTATAGTGACTACAATAAGATTACGTTCAGGATCTGATAGAAGGTAAGCAATAGAGCTAAGACTAGAGTCTTAGCTTTAGTGAAGCAAACTTCCTTATCTAGGGAATTGCTAGGCAGGATCCCCTGGAAAATCAACCATGAAGGGGAAGATAGCCTGGAAGATCTGTCTGATTATTAAAGATATAAAGTATTATATATAAGAGATGTCAGGAAGAAGCAATTCCATTGTACAGGAAGATCAGGATGATTGTATAGGAAGAAGGATGACTTTGTTAAGCAAGGAGGTTTCAATGGAAATTTAAATAAAAAAAAAGCATATAAACAGTAGAAGTAAGGACAGGTAGCAAAGCAAGAAAATAAAAGCATTGTTTGGACACTTAATATGAAATTAGGAAGGTCAAACCCAAGACAACAGTAAAACTAGCAAGGGATGCAAAGAATAACAGAAAGGAGGTTCTACAAGCATTCTGATAGCAGAAGAAAGTTCAGAGAAAGTGTGAGTCCATTGCTGAATGAAGGAGGCAGCCTGGTGAAGTTTAAGACAAAAGATCTAGTATTCAACCCCTTTCTTTATTGTAATCCTGGGCAAAACTCAATCCGGGATCTCTGGGTTAAAATATATTTTGGGATGGAGAGAGACAGCCAACAATGGGGAGCAACAGATTTTGGATCTTAGGAAGCTGAGCATGTTGAAAGAGCTCCTGGAGAAACTGTCAGGCTGTTATCATCTGTGAAAAATCACGCTTATTGGGAAAGGTCCCCAACAACTAGGAAAATGGTTCATGTTACATCCATCTCTAAGAAACACAAAAAAGTAGACTGAGGGAACTAAAAGCAGATCATCTTCACCTCAGTCCTTGGAAAGGTCATGTAACGCCCTTTTGAAAGCCAGGATGGATTCCAAATGCATGATGGGCAAGAACGTAATCAAATTTACCAAGGGCAATCTTTCTTGACAAACCTAAGTATTTTCTACAGTTAAATGACTGGCTACAAGGAGAAATGAACAGCAATATGTCTATATCAACTTCGGAAAGTCTTTTGAGATCATTTCCCACAACAATGTAGCAGCTGAAGACATATGCACTGAGTAAACAGATTGCTAGTGGAGCTGGAATTTGGCTTAACTGCCAGGGTCAAATGATAGCAATGTGTCTCAACCAGCATCCAGTTTTTGGCCAGAAACAAGCACTGTATACCAGGTTTGATGCTGAAGCCAATACTGTTCATTTTCAGTGACCAAGTGTATAGTAACAATTACAACCTGGCAAAGAAGGCAAAATACTGAGTGCTTTAAGATTTCCTAAAGCAATCCTCTTCTGAGAATAAGGTCTGTGGCCAGGGAAAGTAAATGAACTTGTGCAGTCTTAGGTCACAGCTGATGTCTGCCAGAAAGGTCACTGAAGTTTACAAAAACGTACATTCCTATGTGTAAAGAAACTTAATGTTAGTTCTATTGCAGGACTAGAGTAGTGCAAAGGCATCTTATATTTTCTTTCTTTTCTGAGATGCAGGCTAAGGCCCAGATTAAGATTTTCATTGAAATGTGTTAATTTGTCTCGCAGAAGGTGATTAAACTACTGTATGAAACTCAGGAAATTAATATTCTGCTAGTACTGTGTTTCTGTAAGCAGAAGGTTAGCATTTTTAAAACATTCGTATTATCTCTGACTTGATCTTAAAAATAGACTTTTTTTTATGTTTCTTATTTACTTATTTATTTTTGGCTTTGAAGTGCTTACTGCTACAAATGTGCATGTGTGTCAAGCCAAAAAAGTACTGTTCTGCTTGTTCAGATGGGACATAGGGTCATCTTGGACTAGGGCCAGTGACTTCAGTCAATTATCCCTGCTGTTAATGCTAATGTTAGAGTGGTAATTACCATGTAACATCCATTGAAATTATTCCGTGAAAACAATTTTATACTAGCTTGATTACCACCTGGACTCTCCTGATTGTAATTGGTTAAGTGATAAGCAAGGAAAATAATTAAAAAAAAAAAAATAGTCTGCATTCCATTAAGGACTCCTTGAAGAATCAGTCACCGAGTGACTGAAAAACAAAAACAAAGCTATACTTTAGGTATGAATATGTACCTATGGTTGTTCTTTTTTTTTTTTTTTTTTGTTTTTTTGTTTTGTTTTTTTTTTGGGGGGGGGGGTGTCATTCTGTAAATATTTCTGTGTTTTGCTCAGAATGTAATAATAGTCTAGAATAGGTGAAGGGTCAAGACTATGTATCCTTTATATTAGTGTCTTCATTATTCACCCTGAGGAATTGTTTATACTCAGATAATACCATAGTTTTTAGAAGGTTGTTCATTAGTCAAAATATGAGCTTTCTGACAGGTATGTAGAACATAGGGCAGAAAACAAGAGCTAGCAGTAATCAATCTTGTTTCAGGACTGCAAGTACTCTTACCTTGCTAATGCAGCAATCTACCTTAGCAAACAAAGCCTGGTAGAAACCCTACAAAGCAAGGCTTTTAAAAATAGAACAATGTCATCATGCTACAACCATGCCAGTTAGGGTTAAACTTTATATACATATATATATATATAAGGTTCAGTGGCAAATTGTGAATCTGCTGTGTTCAGATAGTGCTAATTCAAGTATTTCTACATATGGCTCAACTACGTGATGAACAGACAACCTAAAGGAACACTTTAAGCCATGGCTAAAGTTGAGCAAAGGAGTTGAAGCAGTGGGTCTGTTTGTATAAGTAAATGTTTCTGAATCTGTTCCTCCTTCAGGTCATCACATCTTTAGTTTAGTCAAAGCTATAATGGATTATTCTGAAGGAGTTAGAGTTCTCAGAGCCTTATTGGCTAGTTCAAGCAATTTTCGGTGGCTTTGGTGTTGCTGTTTGTACAGACCTAGGGGATAATTTTTCCATTACTGGAAATAATTCATTGTATATTTTCACACATCTGTTTTGTGATTAAATGAATAATGACTATCCATTGACTATATGATAGTCTAGCTCAAAGATAGATGGCTACAATGCAGATATGAATATTTAGTAACTATTCCATTTCCTTGTACTTATTAACTTCTGTAAAGATTCCGAGGTCCAGAGGAATATGGCTGAGAATGAAAAAAACAGTACATACAATAAAGAAACAAGCAAACATCTTGTGCCTCATGCCACGTCTAAATAAGCTACAGAAAATTGGGAAGATTTAAAAAACACCATATGCACACCAAAATTAAACATTTGCTTGACATATATTGCCAGTCAAAAAGCACGAGGATGGGAAATAAAATAGGGGAAAACAAAACTAAGGATTATATAACTCAATTTTATGCACTCACAAGGAATATTGTATTCATTTCTGGTTAGCATATTTCATAAGGCTGTGGGAGAACTCATGGATTTCAAAGTGGGTGACAAGCAATTGGAAATATCAAATGGTATTCATGGTAAGTAAAAATAAAAAGGCTGGGATTTAATGGAGTTTAAAGGGAAGATGAATAACAGAAAATGTGACAAGAACACACGGAATAGTAAACAGTGGTGTGAACAAGCAATTATTGTACATACACATGCAACAGTCTCCTTCTAACTGGCAATAGTCCCTATATAATCCCCTATATATTCTACATATACTCAAATTGTGCAAGAGAGAGCTGTACACAATGGTGAAAAGAAGTTAGCTTGAAATATCTATTATAGTGGTATTAGATTGGCTGTGGACAATTTGCCTCCTTAGGCATGACCAGCTATGAATATGACCTATGAGTATGACAGAGAGAAAGAGATGTTTATCCAGACACATCTAGTATAAATATTCTCAAAGTTCTGGCTGCTGCATTGATAACAGTAAGTAGGAAGACTTTCTTGCCATACTTGTTACAAGAAAGTTAACACACAGGAGCAAACAGGAGATTTGTTAAATATGGTAGTGGCTGAAGAGCACTAATACTGACTTGAGGCTCCAATTTATTCTACCTATCTTAAGGCAAGTAGCTGAGAGAGTCAGGAGTGTAAGTGTCCTAAACTCCTGTGTAATCAATGATGAAGTACGTAAATAGATTAATTCATAACTTAGTTGGGCAAAACTACACTTTGCAGGTGTCTGTCTCCACCGGGAATATATGCTGCTAATAACTGCTGCTAAGACCTCAATTATGTGTCTAAATTAAGGTTGGAAGAATATTTAAGCACATTTTTAAGTAAACATTATAAAATTTAGTGTTTGTGGAGGTGTGCAGGCCCTTGAACACACCTTTATCTAATGGTTAAGAAAGAAATATATACATATTTTTAGTAGTAGTAGTACTGAATCAAAATATGTTTGCATGTATGTTTAATGTCCTACATATTTTTTGCTCATTTGAAGTTACCAGTAATATTTGTGTTTGAGAAAAGAGTAACAATAAAGACTTATGTATGATTCTTATGTCAGCTTCCACTGTCTTGCACAGTATATTAGTTTATAATAGCAATTACATTTTGAGTAAAATTGTTTTTGCATGTACTGGTTGACATGATAGGCAGAGCTGAAAATTGTGGTGTATGTCATTGAGTGTTAATTGTTCATTGGTGGTTGCAATAGTTTGAAGCTCGTGTGTAAAGACTAAGTTTTTTAGATTTTCAATTTTTTTGTTTTCCCTGCTTTTTATCCCCGATTACTACTAAGGCAAATGGCCTGGAAATATTTACATTTTTTCTTTCTCAGTAAACAATCTATTTTTCATGGTTAGTATATATGCCACCTTGCTTTATCATCTCTGCATAAATATATAAAGGGTAGCAGGTCAAACACTTCTTAGGCTTACAATAACCAAAGTCTCACATTAAATCATGATATCTGTTAGCCAGCACCCTTGAACTAGCCATCCAGTCTCACCAGTCATTTCATCTGCTAAGCACTTAATTACCACATTAATATACCTCCCACTTCTATTCCCTTATGTATCACCTCTCCATGTTCCTTTCCTCACAGCAAGCCCTCAGATATGCAATTTATTTTTGGTTTAAAAATACTCTGAGGTCTTCACTTCTCTGTTCTCTCCACTTTGATTTTCATTGAGCAAAAAGCTACTAGGAATAAATCCTGATTACAGCAATTTGTCCATTTAGATGTTTCTTTTCAAAAATGTACAGTATTTGATTTATACATGAATTTTATGAGTTCCAGTGTTTTCCCCTGCATTGCTCAGTTATGTGAAAAGCAAGAAACAATTCTTCCTGATTTTTCTTCAGTGCAGTCTTTTTGATGGATAAGCAATCAGCAGGTACCAGTCCAACAAACTAAATTCTTCCCATGGCAACTTTCAATGTTTCATTCCACAAAATATAATGGTTGACATACTGTAGTAGTGGCTGAGATTAATTAAACATTATCAGAGTGTTTACAAAGGAAGTGGATAGAACTGTCAACTTCATAAAATAATTTTGTTGTATATTTAGCGGGGGAGAGAGAGGAAGTAAGGACTAAATTCTTTTTGAAGAGCCCCCTGTACTATGTTTTCAGGTAACTTTATATGCCCTATTTAGACTTAACATTGAGTTAGAACTCATGAAAGTGACTTTTTTGAAAGATACTGAATGAATGGTGATGGTTGGCATGAGAAGCAATTCCTCAGTACTAGCTGAGAAAGTCTGAATCCTCTTTAGGGCTACCGTACAGACTGCTATTGAATACTATGAAAAGATAAAGCTAATATTAATATCCCTAGCAGAAGCCATCAATTGACCAAACAATAGAGTAAATAATTAAAAATTAAAACACACACAGATGGTTATACATAGTTTGTGTAGATTAAGTACATAAAATAAGAATATAATTTTTTACTATTATACTATTTTTGGGTCTAGTAAAATAGTAAATCTCGTCTCTGGTCATTTTTTTCATCCTTTCTCACTTAGATCTTTGTCATTATATTCTATGAGCAACACAGTAAAAAAAAAAAAAAGAAAAAGAAAAAAAAAGAAATTGAGAAAAGCGAAACTGCAATCTTTATTCTCCTAGTTTGTGATTCCGTGCTTTTCACAATAATAATCTATTTCTCAGAGAAAAGAATGAGATGCGGATGATCAGTTGAAAGATTTTTGCTTCAGATTGCTGCAGAGGATATTAGGAGCAGTGATACCTACAATGATTGCAGCAGCAAGTAGCAAGTTCTGCTTTTGCATGCATCTGGTGACTGAAAATGTTGTTGAGTCATGTCAGAGCACTGGACAGTCTTTTGTGTAGTCATTCAACAGCTCATTCATCAGAATCCCATAGATACATAATCTGAAGTACTCAAAAGCATCAGGATAAATTTTATTTCTCATAGTTTTATGCTTTAACACCTGGAACTTGGAGTCAAGGAGAATTATGATGGTCATCTGACATTAGCTGAATATCATAGGCACTTCCTCCTTGTAAAAGTTCAAAAACAAACAAAACCAACCAAACAGAAAAACCCTACAGCTATAGTTTACTGTAGTGAACCCACATAAAATGTTCCAAACCTTCTTATCAGTCTGCTTCCTCATAAACTCATTTGTATAAACTCTTTAGGCTTTTCAGTCCTTTCTGTATGTTCGATTCTATGCATTTTGACTTGAGCATCCAAAATCAGTATCTACAAAGTTAGTGAATGTTTCTGAGAAGACTGGTGTTCACATTGGTCTTGGTCATGACCCACTATACTTCCTCATGTTTTGGAAAATCCGTATCAGAGTGCCCTGGTGAAGGTCAGTTATCACCAGCAACGGAATGGAGGTAATAAAACCAAAAGTCTGAACTCTCATTTCTGTCACCCTGCTGAGAGCTATGGAAGTACTGGTGGTGTCATTTGCAGTTTCACAGACATATCAAGAAATAGGTTCATTAGACTAAAATGAGTTTCTATCTAGAGAATTTTTGGAGTCTTAGTGGAAATTTGGTATCTTGTATCTCTTGTATCTTACTTAATTTTGTTGCCTGTAGCAAAGGCAAAAGTTTGCAGATCTATTCAGTTAAGGATTATTTATTTATTTATTTATCTTAAATAATTTTCTTTTTTCCTTTTTCTGTGTTCATACATCACTTTTTTTATTCTTCTTCTTATTATTTATTTAATTGATATGAAGTAACAGGACAAAGTTACAAGTAGTAAATAACAGGCACCTATGTAGGCACAGACCTTGCTGTCTTTGAGAAGTGAATCATTTGATTTCAAACTGAAACACTCGAACAGTGAACTCTCTACAGCAAAGTTTACCATAGCTCAGCTGTCCCATCTGTTATTTTTTTAAACAGATGAGTAACAAAAGAATAAATATTTCTGTCCTATGTAATTCTGATATACTGACAGAACTAATTATTTAAAATAAAAATAATATATTACTTCTCAGTGTTAATGGAATTGATGTATTTATTTAGCCTGTCACTGTTACAACAATCCGATCTGAGAGACAGCCTGAATTCAGAGATGAATTACAGCTTTCATCCTTCATCCCTGCTGAAATTCTTTGCAACCTGCATTCTGACATGATAAAAAGGAATAAAAAGAAATCCTATTTTGAAAAAAATAATAATCCTATTTTGATCCTCACATCTCAGAAATAATAACTTTTAATCTTATCTTCTGTTGATGGTACAGTAATTATAAGACTCAAAAATGGAAAATTGTCATAACAAGAAAGAACATGGGAGTAGCCTAGGAGATAGCTATTTTGAACATGCAATACTGAATAACAAAAAGTAAATCCTGTTGTCATATTTATGATAACAATGATTCATGCTTCTCAGGGGAAATCATAAAAATGAAATTTAACCTTGATCTATAAAGGCATAAACTTTTTTCTCAGTCCCATGTACTTTGTCTCAGCCTTAAGTTCTTAAGTTTGATATTAACAAAAGGTGTTTTTTTTTTTTTTTTTTTTTTCCCACACTCTCCTGATGTGAAAACTGCTGGATATTTTGTGCTTCTAGCACACATATTTCTAATAAGATGATCAGAGGGCTGGAGCACCTCTCCTGTGAAGAAAGGCCGAGAGAGCTGGGGATGTTCAGCCTGGAGAAGAGAAGGCTCTGGGAGACCTCATTGCAGCCTTCTAGTACTTAAAGGGTACTTGTAAAATTTGCTCCCCATTTTTAGTTTTATTTTTTTATGTGGAAAGATAGTGATAGGACAAGAGGGAATGGTTTTAAACTAAAAGAGGGGAGATTTAGATTAGGAGGAAATTCTTTCCTCAGAGGTTGGTGAGGCACTGGAACAGGTTGCCCAGAGAAGTTGTGGATGCCCCATCCATGGAAGTGTTCAAGGCCAGGTTGGATGGGGCCCTGGCCAACCTGATCTAGGTGCCACAGTAACGTCCCTGCCCATGGCGGGGGGGGTGGAATTAGATGATCTTTAAGGTCCTTTCCAACACAAGCCATTCTATGATTCTATGAAGATTCTGTGAAGATCATAACTGTGTTATTCATTCTGGTGCTTTATTGTAACTATTATAGGTTTATGTCTTCATGTTTAAGGGCATAGCAGTGTTGTTACAACAGTTCAGTAAGAATGACAAAATATTACAGCTCACCAAAAATTTTAAATTTCATTTTGTTTTATATTTTGCTGAAAAAATGTATATTTTTATTATTTGGATATAACCATTTATTATTGACAGCTTTTATTGGTACTCCCCATGTTACTTCAGCTACTGGAATACTTAAAGTACATTAATTTTGAAAATTCTCATTACACTTCATTATAATTCATGAGATAAATTATTGATTTTTCAACCACATCTAGAAGCCACTAGAAACGTTTTATATCAGAGATCTAGTAAACAAGAAAAATGGAAAATACCTGTAATGAGAAAAACTCCATTAAAAGTCCTTTCAAAATATGAATAATAATCTCAAGATAAAATAAGTACAACTCATAATATCTCTATTTTTGTTTCAGTCGACTAATGGAAGATCTTATATGCTCAAATAAGTGGTAAGGTCTATATTTGGAATGACACAGTTGTTATGAATATCTCTATTTTCTGAGATAAAGAGTGATGTACATTATTTGAAATTTTGTTTGCTCTGTCTCAGAAAGGATTTTGGTTCCAGACCTTTCAAAAGAAAAAGAAGATGGTTTGTTTTATTTTTGTATATGCTGTAGATATGAAAGATATTTATTTATAATGTTGTTGTATTTGTTTAAGTACTGGTTACCTGAACACTTTCAGTAGCATCTGTAGAATTTTATAAATAGCTAATCAATTTGTGACATACTTTTAATAAGAAGGTGTGTACTTCTGTGCGAGAGGTCAGCCACCCTGTCATGACCAGAATTAAAGTTCACAGTTGCCTCTATTTCTGTTCTTTGAGGTTTTGCAGCTTTGCTAACTAAATCAATTCTAAACTATGTTCTGGGTGAGTTCAGTGTTCATAATATGAATAATTGTTGCAGGATTACAATCTCAAGTGAGATGCTGTACTAGTATTAGTCAGAATTAGGTATGCTGAAAGACACAATGAACAGGAGTCCCCACGGTCCTCTGTCAATTTGTCTCTATCTTGACCTGCAGCCCCCCTGATATTCCATTCCTGGCCTTTCGTTAAGCAAAGACTGACAACTGTGCCAAATTATGACAGATTGTGTTGTTGATACATAATATAGACATTTTTCCCCTAGGTACTGTATAATTATAAGCATAAAATAAAAATAAAACAAATGAATCAGAAACTAAAGCTTAAAAAAGACAGATTTTAAATGGGACCCAAGATAAAGGAACAATTCCAAAACATAAAGTAAGACTTATATCCTCATCTCAGTATATCTGCAGACATCAGTACTTTGTCTACTTTTACGTAATGTTTATTCTAATGTTTAATAAAATACAGTTTTACTCTCTTACAAAAGCTGTAACATTTTATTTTATTTTATTTTATTTTATTTTATTCTATTTTATTTTATTTTATTTTATTTATTTTTTATTTTTTTTGTGGACTTAGCTGTTCACCTTAGGTCATAAATTTGTATGTGCTGTTTTCTAGTGTTTGCTTTTTCAAACATTTTTCCCAGACTGTTTTAGGAGTTCATTAAAAAAGGTTATCTCCATCTTTTCTGGTGCTGTTTAGTTATTGTTTTTATAATTGTTCCTTTTCCCCTCGTCTATAACGCTTTTACTTCCCAGAGGTCTGAGCTGGTTTCTCTCCTTTCTAGTCTCAGTGTTGATCCATCAGCCTTTTCAGCTTTAACGTCCTCTTTCTCTCCTGATGTGGTCCATGTCTGTCTCTTCACGCATACAGATACTTCTTTTCTCTCTTTATTCTTCTGCTAACTTTTTTATCAATTCTTTCCAACACCTATCCTTTTTCTCTTCCCTTCCTTCATTTTTTACCTTACTAAATATTCCTTCAGAATATGCTGTTCTTTTTTCCATTTTTTTTTTTCTGAATGGAAAACAGCTGGTTAACTCCATTAGAAACATCTTGGTGACAAACAGAAAAAAAAAATATTTCTTATTTATTTCCGCTTTGCCAGGCCAAGAAGCTGTTCTTGCTGTAAAGAGTACTCATCTGTTGTGGTGAGAAAAGGGGTGAACTGCCATAATCATGCTAAGTCATTTTTAACTTAGTGGCAGTAATACTTGAGCATTAATGTGATAATGAAGTCAAACGTAACAGCTCAGTAAAACGTAAAGATTGCCTGTTCACGTGCTCTGTGTATACAGAGGAGCCTAACAACAAGACCAGTGGCCATTCAGGCAAATAAGACATTATTCCAAGGACTTTCAGCAGAGCATTTTGACTATGAAGTATAAAAACTGTGTATGCCACCTCCTTGAAGTGCACCACAGCATAGATGAAGAATTCTTTAGATTAGATATCTTCTTCAGTCACTGTAGCTCTTCTGATGGGAAGGGTATCCAGATTTCGAAACTGAAATCAGTTCTGGCTCCCATTGTATACACTTAGTTTATACAATCTCTTACACCTTTGCTACTTCTACTGTGTTATTTAGGGAAAGGGCACTGGAGAAAACTGAATATGAGTCTATACCTGGTATGAGATTTGTAAAGACCTGTGTGGGAATGAGTTTCAACCCTTCTGTAAGAGGACTAAAATAAAAGATTAAATAGTGATCACATTTTTCACAACAGGGAAAGACATTCTAATTTGCCTCTGTTTTGCAGTTGATGTGATGCAGCATAGTATATATTAATATAGGAGTAGTATTTTGGACTGTCTTGATATATTTGGAAGAGTAAACAGAATAACCATGTAGATGTCTCCATGCAAAACGAATTCTGAAAGTGAGACGGGGTTTAAAATGATTCAGTTTTAAACTGTGTGGATGAAATTCATGTAAAGAGGTTGAGCAGAACGTATAGTTGCAGAAATACAGCTTAGGAATGGCTTAGCAGATTTGAATACTGGTTTCAATAATAAAGCCACTCTACTGATATGGAATGGTTTCTTTCAACCAGGACAAAAGTTGAAGCTATGTGAAATGAGGTGCTACAAATTGTTCTGAGGGGAGAAAAGGGAAAGGAAAAGGGATAAAGATGCCAATAGTAATGGTCCTGGCTCCTTGGCCACCTCTTCCGAGACCTTTTCAATCTTGTTTGACTCTACAGCTCCCAGTAGTACTGCCCTTACTCAGGGTTGCCTACAGGTAAGTAACAGGAGAAAACAAGGGACAGAGCATGAGGACACCAGAAAGGAATACAGGATACTGAGGGAGAAGAGAACCATAAAATCCTGTATTTGTCTGAGGATGCAAAACAGCTTGTGGTGGCCATGTTGTCAGGGGCTTATTGTTTCTTAGCAATCCAGTTGCAGGAAAACAGCTTTCATGTCCTCTGTAGTATTGCTTAAGATTGTTTCATTGCTTTTGAGATACGAAGAAATAATACCTAGGAGAAACTGTTACCCTTATGGAACTTACAAATATATATATATATATA